>MUZJ01013471.1:0-12089 GCA_003012975.1 Juglanconis juglandina | reverse complement strand
CTTAAGGTCTAGGGTTCTATAGCTTAACTTAGCACTTATAAGCTTTCTAGACTAAAAGGCTATAAGATACTATTTCCCTGCCTAATCTAGCTATAATAAAATCGCAGCTAATATAAAGTTTAAGGCATCTATCTTTACCCGGATTAATAGTAAGGGGTTAAAGTAGCGAAGTAATAGTATAGTCTAAAAGATAGCGACTAGCCGGCGAAATACTAGTCGTTCCTTTAGCAAAAGTATTAATTACCTTAGCTTCTTCCCTTTCTAGCTATCCTTAGGCAGTAATAATAATAGGGTAGTATACCCTAAGTAATTTATAATAAAGCGTTAGTAAAAGTTATAGAATCCTAAAAAGACTTAAATATTATAATATATCTCTAGAAGAGGCTATTATATAATAATATCGATCCGCTGTCTATTTACAAGATACGGTCCATGCCATACCCTCGCTGGTTGATCCAGACTCGACTCGGGACGCGCAACAATCGAGTTGATATCCACTGTCGCTACTTCAACACGGGACTCCGCCTGACTGCTGCTGGACTGGGGATCCACTTGACACAGCGCTTCGCCGGGTTCATAATCCAGCCTTGTTGCACATTTTTCGACCAGCACTCTCCACCCACCATCTGATGTCTTGAATTGTCTGGGGGTTTCAAGCGCGCTCTTCTCTTCAGGCAGCACATCCTGCGCCACATCCTGCTGAGACAACTACACTGCCCCCGCGAGCACCAAGGGAGGCTGGTGTGGCCGACTATCCGCACCATCGTTTATGGCACCTCTCTCCCCCTCCAGAATGGGGTTCATGCCCCTCAACAACGGCCGCTCAGACAGCGGTGATGCCGACATCCCACTCACTCTAGTGAACACTGCCAGCTCAACTGGCGCTAGGAAACACGCCCAGACCGTGACAGACATGTCCACCATGGGCGGCAACTCCGAACCCTCGGAGAAGAAGGGGGGCCTCTTCCACCGGAAATCCAAGAACGAAGGCGAAGGGGAGACTGGCATCATCGGCCGCCGAAAGGCTGTCAAGAAACTCGGGGAGGACGGCAGGAAGAGCACTTGGGGCGACGAGCATGGTCTGAATGCCATGGGTCGGCTCTACAACAAGATCGTGAACTTCTCCTCCATCACACGCTACTTGGTCTACATCGTTCCTGTCGCCCTTCTGCTGGCCGTCCCGCTCATCGTCCTTCCCGTCACCGGAAACATGGACGTCACCGTCGGCAATGCAAAAAAGACCACGGACCATCCGGACCCCCCTTCGCTCTTCTACCTGTTCCTGTGGATCGAGGTCTCCTGGTTGACTCTCTGGGGAGGCAAGATCGTGGCACAGTTGCTCCCCTCCGTCTTCATGTTCTTCTGCGGCGTCGTCTCCTCGGGAACCCGCAAGTATGCTACGGTCATCAGGAACCTCGAGAAGCCCATCTCACTCTTGTTGTGGGCCTTGGCGTCTTGGCTGCTCTTCAAGTTCAAGTTCCAGGATGATGTCTACCAATGGGTCTATATCATAGTGCGGATTCTGGGGTCTCTCTGGGTTTCGTCCTGCGTGCTCCTCGGCGAGAAGTTCATCATCCAGCTCATCAGCATCTCGTACCACCAGCGTTCCTTCGCCAATCGCATCAAGGACTCCAAGCGTGACATCCACCTGCTCGGCCTGATGTACGATGCCTCAAGGACTCTGTTTCCCATGTACTGCGAGGAGTTCGCCGAGGAGGACTACGTCATCAACGATAGTATCGAGGCCATGCTGATGGGCGGCAAGAAGAAGCGCCGAGGCGTCCATAAGAAGTCAGGCTCTATCACCCCCAACATCAACGCTACCAAAATCGTCGGAGAGGTGGGGCGATTCGGCGATAAAATCACATCCGTATTTGGAAACATCGCTTCCGAGATCGCCGGCAAGCAGGTGTTCAATCCCAACTCCGCCCACTCTATTGTCGTCGAGGCGCTGGAGAAGGTCCGCAGCTCCGAGGCTCTGGCCCGCCGGATCTGGATGTCCTTCGTCGTAGAGGGTAAGGACTCTCTGTACATGGAAGACGTCGTAGAGGTTCTGGGACCTGGTCACGGCGGGGAAGCCGAGGAGTGCTTCATGGCCATTGACGCAGACGAGAACGGAGATATCAGCCTTGACGAGATGGTGCGCAAGGTGGTGGAGATCGGCAAGGAGAGAAAAGCCATCACCAACAGCATGAAAGATATCGGTCAGGCTCTGAAGGTGCTGGATAACATCTTGCTCTTCATTGTGCTGATGATCGTCGTTATCATTTTCCGTATGCCCCGTACCACCCTCATCCTGCGTCAACTCCTCGCTAACCTCACCCAGTGTCTTTCTTCCAGAGCAGCTTCGTTGCCACCCTTTCTAGTGCGGGAACGGCGCTGATCTCGCTGTCCTTCGCTATCTCTACTACCTGCCAGGAGTTTCTAGGCTCCATCATTTTCCTATTTGTCAAGCATCCGTATGATGTCGGCGTACGTAACTTCAAGACGTCCCCCCCCCCCGGGGCCAGGCTTTCAACCTTGTAGCTTGTCACACTTCTCAGTCCACTGGGTCTATACTGACATGTGATGACAGGACCGTGTGGACATCAACGACGAGTCGCTCATCGTGGAGAAGATCTCCCTTCTGTACACCATCTTCACCGACCTGAAGAGCTTGCAAATAACACAGGTACCAAACATTGTCCTAAACAACCTCTGGATCGACAACCTCTCCCGCTCCAAGGCCATGAAGGAAGTTGTCGAGGTCAACATCTCTTATGACACCTCCTTCGAAGACGTTGAGCTGCTCCGCCTCGAGATGGAGAAATTCGTCCGCCATCCCGACAACTCCCGCGACTTCCAGCAAGACCTCGTGATCGGCGTCGGCGGCGTCGGCGATTGTGACAAGCTCACGCTCAAGATCGTCATCAAGCACAAGTCCAACTGGCACAACGAATCCGTCCGCGCCACTCGTCGCTCGAAATTCATGTGCGCGCTCGCCCTCGGCCTCAAGAAGGTTCCCATCTACGGCCCCGGCGGCGGCACGGACCCCGCCCTCGGCTCCCACGAAAACCCGCAGTACGCCGTCACCGTCGACGACGATTACGCCGCCAGAGCCCGCGAGAAGGCCGCGCGGGAGGCTGACTCGGCCCGCTTGGTGCCACACCTCAACTCCAAGGGCCCCGCGCGCAACGATACCCTAGGAAACTCGGTCAGGCACATCAGCGAGAAGCAGGCCGTGGAGGAGCTCACCGCACGCCCTCCGCTGATGGGCATGGAAAGTAACTACGGGTACAACCGGGACGATGACTCCGATTCTGAGAACACCAGCCACAACCAGCAGGGCTCGCCGACGCTGCACTCGCGCGACGACTCGCAGGACCGCCACCGCACCGAGGGCATCGAGCAGATCCGCGCGGACCTGCTGAAGCGCAACTCGACGCTCGGCCGTAGGAAGGCCGGCGAGGGCGTGCCGCCCGCTCCCTTGGGCGAGGGCCAGCCCGGGCTCTCTGTCACGCAGTACGATAGTGACGGCCACGCGATCGTCGGCTCACATCGCCAGATGTCCTACGATGTGATGGACCCAGGCAGCGGTCTGTATGCGGGGGCCGGGTACGCCGGGTACGGCGGACCCGTGTCTTCGCATCCGACTGTGAGCCCGCGCGTGGGCGAGGCGGTGCACGAGGGTCTCACGACGGTGTACCAGGGGCAGCCGTTTGCGGGGTATGGGCAGCAGGATGTGAGGCCTTATGGCGGCGCGGCGGAGGGAAGTGTGGCTGCGCAAAGTGCGAGTGGCGGGCTGGCGGCTTCGACGACGAGGCATGGGGCGAGGCCGAGGGGAGCGAGTGTGAGTCGGGCGGAAGAGGAGCAGGCCCAGGCCCTGGCGCGGAGGGGGGATGGGAAGGGCGCGAAGAAGCAGTTTACGAAGTAAGGAAAGGGGGAGGAAGGAGGGAAAACATTATCCCTACTACGAGTTATGAACCAACTGGGCTGGATGCAGGGTGGTGGGGGAGATGGGTGATGATGCCATAATGACGGACGGGTTCAGAAAGGAAAAAAGGAAAAGACGGGAGAAAACAAAAGGTAATCTTGGAACGGACCAAGCATGGCATGGTAGAATGGACGGATGGATAGAGGGCTTGGCATGGCTTAGAGGCATGCATAGTTAGCAGATGGCAGATGGCTGGATAATGCGGATTGGACATGATCTGCGTATGCGAATGCGATATATGAAAACGAATTTCATCTGGGCATTGGTGTAAAGAGTCAAGAGACAGACGGAGACGGACCATACATAGCCTTGGCAAATGGGATTTTTCTGGCTATGAAACTCTCACCTTGTTCACTTTGGTCCATATCGAGGTGCGACCATGCCACTTGCACGAGGATGAAGCTATGGTCGCTCAGCAGAAGTGCTCAATGGTCTGGGGAGCGCCATCCTTGGTCCCCAAATCGATCTTGAGCGTCCGCCCAAAATTCTCGAGCAGCACCTCAAAGCACGCCTTGGTGATGGCGGGATCATACCGTCCCTTGCTCAGCTCATCCCGGATGAAGGCATGCTGGGCCCAGGCGAACTCGTGCCAGCTGAAGACGACGCCGGCGTCCCGCATCTTCTGGCGGATGAGGTCGCGACCGGCGTCGGGCACGTGCGTGTCCTTGATGCCGAAGATCATGCTCACCTCGCCCTTGAGGTTGGCGAGGAGGTCGAGCGTGTGTGTGCTGTTGGGGGGCGCGGTGGTGGAGGTGTTGGCGGCGGTGTACGGGCCGAGGGTCCGGCTGTGCACGTCGGTGGCGAAGAAGCAGACGGTGCCGGAGATGCGGGGGTCGAGCTGGAAGAAGGAAGAAGGAAAGGGGGAGGAGATTAGTTTTGAGGATGAGAGGCACAGAGATGGGGGTGGTGGGGGTGTCGGTGGCAGGTTGGGCTGGGTTCTGGCCGCTTCAGAGTCGATCATTCGGCCGGCCGGTCGGGGATCGGGGATCGGCGGTCCCTTTCCGGGCCGGGCCGGGAACCTCGACCACGGAGAGGAGGCCGGGAAAGAAGAGGGGGTGAAGCGGGGCAAGGAGCACACTCACAGAAGCTCTCAGGGCGAGATGTCCACCCAGGCACATTCCCGTGGCACCAATGCGGCCCGTGCAGGTCGGCAGGCTCAGAAGGTAGTCGACGGTCTTGTACGAGTCCGCATCGTACGACTCGAGCGTCTAGCACGGCCAACACTCTCGTCAGTATGCCAGCCTCTTCCTTGGGTGCCCAGGCCGTCTTTCAGTCTCGCACTCGAGCAGGGGGAAACCGAACCTTCTTGATCTTCCACTCATTGCCCTGGTCGGTGCCCGGCACATCATATGCCAGCGGTTCCGGGCCGGTGAAGTCATGGTAGCTGCTGGGGGCGGCGACGATGTAGCCCTGGCCGGCAATCTGGCGGGCGAAGCGGGCTACGGGGCCAGTGACCTGGTAGATCTCGCTGAAGAGGACGACGCCAGGGAAGCGTCTGAGCCTAGCATGTCAGTCGCTTGAAGCTGGGTCCGGGTCTGGGATGGGGGGCACGCACGCGTTGGGATACTGTGGGATGGTGGGGTGGAAGAGGAAGATCCTCATGGAGCTCTCAACCCCATTGACGGTCGTGGTCACGTCGACGTGGGTCTCGTTGATCAACATGGTGACAGTATGATTTCTGCGTAAGGAAGTGAGACTTGGTGGGCGAAACTTGGTGGACTCAACTTGGTAATGGTAGAAGGGAAGTTCGAAAGTCTAAGTCGAAGGGGTGGGCAGTTTTACAACAGCTGTGGTGTTGTCGAGATTCTACCCCGCGGTGGGACCAGCTGGTGGGGCCACCTGGTGGTGTGGGCAGATTGGCAGACAGCAGGGTGGGTTCAATTGATGGGGTCAAGTGGTGGGGTCAACTGGTGGGGTATCCCTGTGTCTGCCAGGCAAGGAAGGACTCAGGTGCAACCATCCATATGTCTATGCACTTTCACATTCTATCTAGTGTACTTTGGATTCTCCTCCTCCAAGCCCAGCAACAAGATCAGTGGTAAGAGTCGGAGCAACCATGACTCCAAGATGATGTGTGCTTGGAATTCTGTGCACCCCGGAGCAAGCAGATGCTGCGTCTGCCTGCGCGATTGAATTTGAATGGGTCAACTTGAATGTTGAGGTTACCTGAAGGCTGCTTGCTTGCTTGCGGTTATTGTTGTTGTTGTTGCCTGGAGCCCACGACGGGCGAGTGAAACCCTGCCATGTGGTTGGTAGCTTAAGTACTTGATTGCTAGCTCACTCTGGACTCACCTGCACAGCCAGGCACAGACCACCTACCTAGCAATACCTAGGTACCTTAGGAGGTAGATTCTGTGCAACTCGGATGAAGTGGATGATGAATTGCAGGTTCAGGTGCTGTTGCCTGTGCCTGCAGCCTGGAAGTGAGGCTCTTCTCTTACCAACACAGCACAGCACAGCACAACACAACACAACTCCATACAACACAATCTTTACAGCACAACACCTCATAACACCACACCTCCATTCTGAGGATCCATCTCCATCACCCACATCTGACCCTGGCAGCCCAGCGTACTCTCAGACAGCCTCTTGCAAGCTGACACTTCTCTCGTTGATCTCCGTCACATCCAACCCATACCTTTTGTTTGTCTTGGCCTTGGTCTTGACCTTGACCTTGGCCTTGACCTTCCCCCTCCTCCTTCTTTGGGAGCTCTTGTCCCTGTGCTTGGTCCATCCACAGACTGACCCAGCAACAGCAAGACTGCAGGTGGTGATAAGACAGGGTGACAACACAGCTCCTTCTAGGCATGATCCATTCTTTTGGCAGTCTCTTCATGTTTGTCTGAGGTAGCTAGCTACCTGCTAAGAGGTATGAGCGCTTCTTTGTCTTGCTCCCTTCTCCTTCACTTCCCAACACCAGGCTTATGACATGCTTGCGGCAAGCACTCCCACATCCCACCTCCCAACCCTTCCAACTCTCACCTTCCATTTCCACTAGACAGCTGGCAGCTGGCAGCTGGCAGCTAGCAGCTAGCAGCTAGTTGCTCAGTCGCTTGTTCCCATTGTCACTTTCACATCAAAGTCAAAGTCAACCTCAACCTCAGCCATTGTTGATCAGATCCACTCACACCCAACCAACCTACACATTTGATCCCACCCTTGACAGACTTGACAGGCCTGATATGGGATCGAACTCGTTTGTTTGACCCAAGAACAACCAGCTGACACCCTCTCCAGCCCATTCCATCGGCCCTCCTCCTCCTGCTTCTCCTTCATCTCAGCCATGTCCCTCAAGCGCTTCAACGCCGACGTGCGGTCCGCCCGCAATCGGCTCGACCGTACAGGAATCCCAGGAATCGTCGCCATCGACCGTGGCGACGCAGAAGGTGAGGTCGCCTTCACTTTCATCCACGAGACCCTCCCAGACCCCATCCCCATCCGTTTGGTCTCCACACACCCCGATGCCTACCCAGATGGCAACAATTTTCTTCTCTCCACCGACGTCGACCATGTCCCCCCCGCTGTCACAAACGCTCTTGACCACATACAGAACTTCACATTCGGCCAAACCGTCTTCGAGTCGCTTCGTGATGTGTCCACTGGCGTCAGCCGTGCCTTGAGCCAGAACAAGGTCAATACCGACGGCGACACCAATATGGATGGTGCCGCCGACATCGACCCAGTCTCTGACAACGAGTACGACGAGCAAGACTTCGGACAGGATCCCTTCGACGACGATGACGACCAGGTCTTTGGCATCGGGCCGCAACTGGGCCGGAGGGCCAAGCCACGCGTGGGTGCCAAAATGGCTCCCGGTGTCCTGAACAAGATCAGGCGCGACCTTCGCAAGGCCCGCGAGGCTGGCGCCAAGATTGGTATAATGAGCGGCGTCCACGACAATGCCCGTACCCACATGATCTCACTTTCCATAAGAGCACGGAAGCTGGGCATATCGGACGAGGCCCTCGAGGCATGGGACGTCGACCCATCCGAATACATCGTCCTGCTGTTCCGCGTCAATGAGCCCTACCCTTCGGCTGAGAAGCTTCTCGACCACGCCGTTGCCTCTTTTTGCGCCGATTTCCGATTAGGAAAGTGCAAGACGTGCAAGCCATCTCCGGAATCAGCACGCAGGGCCTTCGATGCCTATCTCGGCGAGACCGTATCCGCAGAGACGGCGCAGCTCACAGGCACCAAGGCAGACGCTCAACCGTTCAGCCAGCTTTTCATCTCCAATTCTCTGGAGCAGTTCATGAACGAGTACTTCCTTCCCCTCACCAAACTTCGACTGAACGGATACCAGACTTGGGATGACGCCAATTCTCAGCTCTTGGATCTCCACGTTCGATACCAAACCGAGAATGGCACCGCCGAAGTCAGTGGAATGCTCAACGACAAAAACATGGGCAAGGAAAAGGGCAAGGACGTAGCATCCGCCTCTGCTCAGGCTCCGTCATCGTCAGATGCCCACCAACACCAGACACTTCCGACAATCCTCACTTGGGATGCTTTCGCCGAGCCCACCGAAGATATCAGCATGCCCCTGGTCGCCATGCAGTTTGCGCTGCACTACTTTGTCCGATGCACAGAGTATTGCTTGCGATGTCACCGAAAGCTGAAGAAGGAGTTCGAGGCTCTGAAGCCTTTCGTTTGCGAGGATCCCCTGTGCATGTTCCAGTACATCACGATGGGGTTCGGACCCTCCATCGAGCATGAGATCCTGACACAGCCATATGTGGTCGACCTTCTGGTCACGTTGTGCTACTCCAGCATTCAGAACCCAAACACGAACAGCCATGCGCCGCATTATGGAGCACCCGGCACCCTGAGCAACAAGTTGACGTACCCCATTCGCGATTTCCCAACAGGCCTTCGTCTCAAAGTGGCCTTACTGCCCCCAACAGACCCCCAAGACGCGGAAGCAGGAATCTACGGCACACCAGTCAAAGTTTTGGTAAACATGGACCAGCAGCTCTTGAGTGTCCCAAACCAGGCAGATCTTCGTGACCTCACTGGAAATTCATGGGTCATCTTGCGACACATGCCGAATGGTGACAACGGACAAACCCTCGTCCACCAGGCGTACATAAAATACGTCGATCGTATCACCAACAGCGTCGAGCTGGAGGTGAAGCACACGGATCCGTTGTTCACATCCCTTAATAGAAGCTCGGCCGTAGGCAGACAGGAGATGGACTTGTTCAAGTACGACACTGAGTTTGACGATCTGGACGATGCTGGCAAAGCAAAAGCCATGACTTTTATCCTGGCCACGCTCCCTCCCATCTCCCATATACGGCAGTACCTCATTAAAAACCCGCATAGCCGGCTCAAGTCTTACCCTGGTATCTCATCCTCTGCAGCAACCCTCTTGGAATGGATTGTCGCCTCCAACCGTTCGTTCATCCTCCAGGTGAGCCCTGTCAAGGACAGGCACGCGCTCGATGAGGATTTGCTCGACACGATCAAGACCCGGAAGCAAGAAGTCATTCCCTCCTTGGACAACGGCTATGTTCAGTTCCGCTTCGCTATGGGTAACCCCGACAAAGAGCTCCGATTCCACCGTGCGCTGAAGGAGCTGGAAGCTCAGAGACAAACCAAATACCCCACGCTCTTCGCATGGCACGGGAGTAGCCTTCAGAACTGGCACAGCATTTTGAGACAAGGGCTCGATTTCAAGACAGTCCAGAATGGCCGCGCATATGGAAACGGGGTGTATTTCAGCCCACATTACGTGACTAGTCTGGTAGGTACATTCCCCTTTCACCACCAGTCAAAAAGTTCCGACCTTCAGTTTTGAGCCGCAATTATCTGACTAGCTGCAAATAATGGGCCAATTTGCTAACTTCAAGACTCGCAGGGATATATGCATGTCGGCTCCATGAGTTGGCCCAACTCAGCACTGAACCCGACTGGGGTGATAGCGCTCTGCGAGATCATCAACTCTCCAGAGAAGTTCGCTAGCTCTTCTCCTCACTATGTTGTTCAGCAGTTAGACTGGATCCAGTGTCGCTACCTTTTCGTCAGGTCGGCTCACGGTCCTCATGTTGCTCCTGCAACCACCTCACTGGCGGTATCCGAGGACAAGGGAACCGAGCAAGACATGGATGAACTTCCCCAGGATCCTCATCACATCGTCAAAGGTCCTCTGAACGAAAACTTGCAGATTCCAAGGAAGGCGCTGCAGAGCAGCCGAAGTGTCCAGGGGAGAACAACAGAGCTTGCGGGGTCCCCGTCTAAGAGGACCCTGGATACGTATGATCTCGCTGGCGATACGGATGAAGAGGATTCTGCCGACCTGGGTACTCTCTTCAGCGACGAAGATGACCTTCAACCGCCCCTCAAGCGAACCCAGCGAAGCAACTCCACCGCATCAAGAGATTCCAGCGTCGATACGGTCACCGCTCACCGAGTAACAACAGAGCGACCTTTGACGCCACCGAAGCGATCCGTGATGCCATTGATGACCCCCTTCAGGCCAGGCACGCTGGACCTGAAGTCTTTGCCTCGTCTTGCCCTTCCTCAGTGGGCTGATGGCAACTCAACGAAGCGGCTTGCGAGCGAGATCAAGACAATGCAGAAAGTCCAGGCCACCACTCCTCTCCACGAATTAGGCTGGTACATTGATTTTGACAACATCGAGAACATGTTCCAATGGATTGTCGAGCTCCACACCTTCGATCCCGAGCTGCCGCTAGCCAAGGACATGAAGAATGCCAGTATCCAGTCGATCGTCTTGGAGGTCCGCTTCGGGCGTGACTATCCCTTCTCGCCTCCCTTCGTCCGGGTCATCCGGCCCAGGTTTCTGCCGTTTATGCATGGCGGTGGTAAGTTCAAGATCTTCCTCGTCTGCCAGAATTTGGCCTTGTAACGCCCAGACTCATCTGCTCCTGGTTGATCATCTTCATCCACACTGGCCAACGCTAACAATACGTCTTTGACAGGTGGCCACGTAACGATTGGCGGCGCAATCTGCATGGAAATGTTGACAAGCACCGGCTGGACACCCGCGACGTCTCTGGAGTCGGTGTTCGTCTCGATCAAGATGGCCATGAGCTCGTTGGACCCGAAACCTGCACGTCTGGAGAACTCGGCACGCAACAGCTTCGATTACTCTCCGTACGAGGCTCTGGTTGCTTTTGAGCGTGCGGCTAACAGACATGGCTGGAAGGTGCCCTCAGACGCGCGGGTCAGTGCGAGCCAGCAGTACACCAAGTCCTAATATGAAGACGGGATATTGCAACGCAAGTCAACAGATTCTCTGTGAACCGATGCGGCATCGATACCAGAGGGAACATCACATCTTCTGCGTGGACGATGCCATTGAATATGTGAAGTCCCGAATCACCCAGTCTTCTCAGCTTTCTGGTCCTTCAAGGGAGGAAACTGATTTCTCGACCATTGAAAATCATCTAGGAAGGGTAGTGAGGCAAGCAGATATTTTCAGGCCGCGTTGGAATCGAATCGGACACCAAAGATGGAGTGAAAGCCGATGCAGGAGACGAAACCTCCAAAAGATGAAATCCACAAGTAAGTGGATAGATCGGCACGGAGAGCGAAATCAAAGGGGATATGNNCAAACATCTCGTCATAGAAGCTTTGGAACCAGGCCAGGCCACATGCGTCGGCGCAGCGCGTCAGATGGACAAGACGGCGGTTTCGTCTCTGCAATGAAGGCCCCCAAAGGAATAGTCATTCATGGTTGGTCGGCATTGGGTATGCAGTAAAGAACCAATCAGACCTTGTCCGAAGAGCAAATAGAAAAGGCAACTCAAGCATTGGTAGAGCCCCCCTCCCCTTCCCCCCAAAAACACACAAAAAGATTTCCTGGACAAGTACTCGCGGAGAAGTGAGAGGTGGCATGTAATTTTTGTGTATGATGAGAATAGGTATATCATGCAGATACTCTGGCTCAAGTATGAACGCCCCCATAATCGGATGCCCAAGCCTAAGCCCCTTCCGTACCGCCCAAAGCAAAACACTACCGACCGATCTAGAAAAACGGTCCCCCAAAGGGCAAGCCCCTCGGCCTCCTTCCATCATCAGTGTCACTACTCTCGTCACTACTCTCGTACCCCCCTCCACCCCCAAAGAAGGGCGGGAACCCAGGCAC
>MUZJ01013470.1:0-12082 GCA_003012975.1 Juglanconis juglandina | reverse complement strand
GGTTGCTGGGCTGCAATGAAGACCGAGATGTCTTGTCCCTCGTGGTTGATAGTGGTTGTTGTGTCAGGGAACTTGGGAATGGAGCTGTGGACTGGCTTGGGCGCACGGTTCTTATATGAGTGGCTGAAAAGGACAATGCAAGCTCCCACCCTTAAACAAACGCCTTATCCAAAACTTGCCCTCTCGCAGCCCACCGGACGGACGTATCCATTCTTGCCTGCCCCTCTCCATGGGACGTACGTCGGTTGGAACCGCCCATGACAAGCACCATGGCCTTCGATTTTACCTATTCTGTCCTATTCTGTCCTATTCTTCCTCCCCATTGTTGCGCGTACAGTGAGGGACGCCCGGGAAGGGACATCTCGTGGACATCTCATGGACATCTCGTGGACATCTCGTGGCGCCGGTTACATGTGTTGATCTCCCTCCGTCGACTTGCTCTCTCCCTACGATGCTTCTCCCACGACGCCATAGGATGGACCATGTCTCTCTTTCTCTACCCTCCTCACGGGTCGGCTCGTCAGGCGGTGGGTCACCGGCCCATTCTCCCCAGCCGGAAATACTGTCCGGTCGTGATATGCCGGAGCGTTTCCGGGAAAAGCTGGTAATCCCAAATTCTACCGGGTGGTGACCCGGTGAGGCTAGTCCTATGCGAGCTCGACGACACCGACGAGGTGGCCCTGACGAGGTGTCTTGTCTCTACCCCTCTCCAACCCGTCAGGGTTGTGGACGGAACGACACTGGCTCATGCGACCCGACACTCGCCGGTATCTCGACGACGATACTGCTGGATTGCATGCCCACCATCTGCCCTGCCGTGCTTTTCCGTCGGCTAACCGTTGGGAATGGGCTGGTGCTCGAAAACGTGCGAGTTGACCGGTCGCGGTGACGCCGTGATCGCCGTCTGAGCTCATCCTGCACGTCTCGACGGTGGCGGCACGACACGGGGGCCAAGCAACCACCAACATCTTGAGAGAATTAGAACAAGAGCTTGCTACCAGGGTTTTTCGTCTTGGGAGTACTCTTGAATCTCTGAGCCATCATCTATCAGTGAAGGCTCCGTAGTAATAATACCTGCCCTACTCGTGGCCTGGAAAGATCCAGCATTCCCGGTCACACTGGATGACATAGTCCACGACCTCATTGCTTCTGAGTTTCTGACCAACCTAGCAACTTGGTTCCACAATCCATGTTTGTTGTGAGATAGTCCTCCAGCAGGTGTCGATAAAGTTCTTCCGAGCCTGGCTTGGCTGGCATCGAGTGAGTGATATATACCAGTATATCATTGCTGTTCACTGACCGGTAGAATGAGCTCATCACTGCAGTCGGGCCATACTTCAGCCAGAGTCAAAATATGATCATCATGTCCCTCCACATGGATCTGAACCAATTTCGTGAGGTTGGAGACATATGATATTGATTCGACCAAGATATGGTGGAGTGACTCCCATGCTGGGCTGGCACCCATGCAAATTGGCCTGTGGTGAATCAGGCGGGAGTAAAATCACATCGTGGGCAACGAGAACCAAAACCAAAAAAAAAAAAAAAACAAGACTTCGTTATGAGATCCTACATCCTTTCTTGTGCAAAATGTCAGTTACAGTCCGAAATCCCATATGTACAAATGTTTGTGTGAGCTAGCGGCCCTGTCAATATGGTGAGCTCAGTGGTTGCCGGCGATTATAGGGATAGGGGCGGGAAACACTCACAAGTTTTTCGAAGAGCGGATGGGATTCGCCATGCTGGATATCTGCATCTCGTTCCAATTCACTACAAGTTTCAACAATGTGATTGTGAAATCCAGTCGCAGAATGCCTGCGTGTCTCCAGGCTCCGAGCTTGATCATCATCGTCTGCCGGACCCCAGCAAAACCGGGTTCAGCATCGGCTCCCGGACGACATCACCACTGCCCAGGCCCTGAATCAATTTCATCTCCATTGCAATATGAATTGGAGAAGGTTGTCTCCAATGTCATGACAATATTATCGACTGCAATGTGTCTAGTTCTCGCAATGTCTTTTGTTTTATACAAATATCTGCTGGAGCTCTTCAGTGCGGTGGCACTCACCCACCACCACCTTTTGCTCCTGCAGTGCTGTCAGCCCTCGTCGGTGAGATCATGGTCTGCACCCTTTCAAGTACCACTTCAGACACAGTGATCAAGATTTCTGAGGAAGAATGGTTTGGAGAACACCAGCATATGCCCAGGGCACTGGCCCAGGTGGGCAACCAAGGACCAAGGTACTGCTGGATATCACTTCAACAGCAATGCTCACAAAATGCAGCAAGCAGCACCAGAAACGTAGCAAAAGTCCCAAGTTGATAGTCAGATCTTGCCCAAAACTTGGACGCAGAAACTCTCTTCTCCACCAGGCACTGCTGGCAGTTCCTCAGATCTCTCTGTAGTTCTGAAGCTGCCCTCTAAATCGGAGGGGTCGGCACGAGCTTCACATGCCAAGTAACTAACTGCAGAGGAGACTATGCGACCACAGAGGCTTGCTTCAATCTTGCCAAATGCTGCTTCTCGTGGGGATGAAAAAACCCTATGGTCCGTGCCTACAGTCGCTCTCCAGGTCTCCCGTCCTGTCCTCATTAACCTAAACTCACCAGCTCTGGCTTGCATGCCTTGTATCGCTGATGTGCAACGGGGGACACCACTTAGAGATCACTTGATTAGAACTCAGAGAGTATAATACTATGTGTATGCTGATGAGCCTTGCCAAAAAAAAGGAAATCCAGAATGCTATAATGCAGGTAACAGCTGCCTGCACTGATTTCAAGGTTCCAAAAAAACCCATAATGCAGTATCATGCAATCTTGACTGCAAATCACGCCTACTATTCCAAGTCGGAGATGAGATCTTGGTAAAACTGACTAATATGACCGACTCTGTCAAATTTGCTTAATTTTTGGTGCGAAGATGTCAAAATTGTACTTCCACTGCATCATATTTTCAGGCTAGCATTTCACAGACTGAGTATGAGAAATCAGACCACAATAGCAGAGGCGGAAAATCAGCTGCAAGACAAACCGTCGTGTTATTACAAACACTAACATTTACTCTATGAGAAGGATTCGATCGGGATAAAGGAAAGAAAACTTTTCCCCCAAAGTACTTGGACTTGGGGAATTAACGATTTACGGCAAAGCCAGAGAACGAGAAGGTATGAGAAAGGAGAAATCTGGGCAAACAATAGATCTGGATGCAAGACAGCAAGTTGCTGCACAGCACACAGTGAGAAGATGTTAAGAAGAATTCCACATAAATATCCACCGATGGTGAATTGTGATTCCCAGGTTGGGACATGAGAGGAAAATTGCGACGTTCTCGTCGTGACAATCCCTTCCTTTATTTACTGTAGGCTGCCTTATGAAATTGCTATTCTGTTCTTGTCAGAAGATTCTATATCGCACCATTTCCTTGCCAAATCAAGTGGGTAAAGTCTGACGCTGGGTCCGTCAGATAGGAGGCCATCGGTTCCCCGTTGGTTTCATGCCCGACGAGCCCACTTACAACCGTCCCGGTCATTCACATCTCTGCCGTCCGCTCGTGGCTGAGTGCAACCATCGCCTTGCACCGTTGAAGCTGGCAACTAGACTGACCGTCAGTGTTGTCGTCAACGCTCACCTCGATGGAGAATTGCGGTCTCGATCCGTGATTTTGATAGAGCTGCGCCCGGATGCCGTCGAAACCAGGCTGTTGTCCCGTTCTGCAGAATGCTGCTTCTCAGATAGCAACCGAGTGATGCAGCATTGCTTGCCAAACCATTTTTTGCTTTGCGCCGCAACCGTCTGCGAGATGCCAAGCTCTGCTGCAAGCGAGGAACGTCGAGTGCGGGTGTAGGTGGTGGCTGGAGGCGGTGTACTCTTTGATGTGCGCAAAAAGGTTGGTTGCTCGAATCACGGGTGAGCAGGGACTCGAACCAAAAGGTCTTGATCGACCGGCTGTACCACATCTTTGCTTTGGCTGTCAGCGTAGTCCAAATCAACTTGTGCCATGGCACATCCGAGTCCACCGTCAGCTGTGGGTAAAGTTGCAAAGAGCTGTCTTCAGAAGATGAAGAAGAGCGGAGCAGGGTCGAGCCTGTAGGAGGAGCAAAACCGGGCAAGGCTGAAAGTCCCGCTGAAACGCCAGGCTGCGGTGCTGGAGTAGGGGAAGGGGACCAATGGGGACCGGCCAATGACTGTGCTTGATGAGAGTCTGTTTCGTGGGATTTCGTGAGAGCTTTACTGGTGAAGTACTTTGTCATTGATTTTCAAGACATCCTTTGTACCGGTACTGTGAGGGGAAACGGAGTTGCGAGAGTCTGCGAAGCCCTAGGCGCAAGGCTATTCCGCAAGGTCGGCCTTGATGCGGATGATGTCGAGAGGGCAGACCGTAACCCGGGACTTCCACGATCATCAACATCAAGTGGCAGAGAGAGTAATTTATCTGGAACTTGGACGTCCGGGTGCGCAGTTCCTCGAAGTCATCAGTCGATCCTCGAGACTCGAAAATATGAGGGAAAATTCATTGTCTCCGCAAACACCTATGCCGAGCAGCATGGGCGGGAAGCTAATAGTTTCAAAATGTACACTATGACCTCCTTGCTCTTCTCAGAGAGCTCAACGGCCATCGAGTCCTCGCTAGCATTTTCCACGACTCGCAGCACCAGCAGACGAAGCAGCAAAAATCTTGGCGATCTTCTTTCAAACTACCGACTCCAGGTGCTCGTGATACGCGCACCGGCGATCCCAGCGCAGCCGCGCACGGTCGAGCGTGCCAAAGCGGTGCCGGAGGTAACCCGCGCTCGTGCCCCCGATGATGATCGTGTGACGGGCGAGTTGTTGTGCGGCCGCCGAGACCTGGTACGACTGGTACGAGCTCAGGTCGTTGGACATGGGGATCTACGGGGCGTCGTCGATGGCCGCCGCAGCCGCCGCTATCGTCTCGTTTTATCGGAAGTCGTGTTTGTAGGTGGGGATCCGCACGATGTTGACGTGCACGTCGGCGATACCCTCGTTGCTGAAGGAGGTGGCTCTCGGGCCACGGGATGCCGATACCGAAGGCTCCTCTTGCTCGTTGGCTGGGAGATACTCGACGGCGTCCTCGTATATATCGGATATGCGGGACCGGGCGGTATAGAACGACCGGTCGTCCGAGTCCGACTCGCCATCGTCGAAGATGTCCATTTTCCCTCGTTCTTGCCCAAAGATACGAAGGCGATGTGAGCAGTCGTGTCTACCTGCATCAGGCCGATATTCGCAAGGACACGACCGGAGAGGGGTTTCTGGCCAGCGGAGTGTTAGTCGCATCAGTCAATTACTTGGATGCTGCCGAAAAGGCATCATTGGCTCGGTTGACAGCTACATTGGCGTGCCATGTCTCTTCAGAAACCTCGAGGCTTTGGAGAAGACAAAATGGGCAAGGTGGAAAATGCAGCGCCTTTTGCCTTTAAAGGGAGAAGAGGGAACCAGAGAGTAGGGAGTCTGTAGTAGAATTTCTCGAGGTGGTGAGCTGGACTGAACTGATATACAACCGAGTTTCGAAACAAATTGAGCACAATCATGTATCGACGAATATGCAGTAAAAGAGCAGACGAAGAGGAGGGAGGTTGACAGGAGGGAGAAGAGACCGAACAAGGAGCAGCGAAAGGAAGAGCGAAAGGAGGAGCGAAAGGAGGAGCGAAAGGAGGAGCGAAAGGAGGAGCGAAAGGAGGAGGAGCAAAGACAGAAGGTGCAACGAGGCTAACGAGGAAGACGACCGGATGCCCAGGGGGGTTTTAGCAAGGAAGATGGCCTGCCCTGTAAGCAAATATCCGCTGTTTCCTGTCTGCGCATCCTGATGTTGAAATTTGCGAAACAGATTCCGACCGCGGATGATAGTGATGTTGCTCGCCGAAGCCAGGTTCAGAACGAAAAACCCAAACCGGCCGCCTCTCCTTCCCGAAAACGAAAGACCGTTCCCGATGCTCGCAGGCAGGTCGTCGTCGTCGTCCCTGACTGCTCTCTTGAGCCGAAGAAATCATCACGCCCACTCAGGAAGAACACCAGCAAGCAAAGGGCCGGCTACGTTAGACGGGGATACGAGACGAGGCCAACAACCCGCAGACTACCCGACGTGTCAAACTGAACTGGGGAAGACATCGCCAACAAACCGTCATCCCACGGCCCTAGGTTAGATAGTACATTGTGTTCGTTGAACAGCTAACCTACTCGCGTCTAGAGCATGGGAGGACGGAGCAATATTATGTATCTGGACTCTTTCATCCACGTGTCCACTTCCAGTTCCCACATCGCCCACATAAGATCTTGCCAGCCAGGTGCCACCACCACCGAGAGACGGCATACCGAGTCCGCTGGATGTTCACACCACCTCTCTCCTTCGACTCCTAAGTCTGGTGGCAGGATGCTCCTCCGTGGCATGGTTGTCCCATGGACAACCATGGGATGCGTATCTGTGGTGCATCTCCCCATCGAACCCTGCCTAGAATAGTCGAGTTTAAAAATCCCCGTCTGAAAAGCTCCCGGCCCTGAAACTGCGAATTCGGTAGCTGCGCGGGGTCCGATCCCTTCGTTCCATCACACTTGGTTACTGGCGCACAGCAGACTCCTCGAGTTTGACGTACGGGATCTCCTATTCTCCCGGCACAGTGCCACCCCTCGAGATCATATTCTGCGTATGTTGCTCGCGCTCGCGCTCGCGCTCCCGCTGCTCCCTCCCCTCCGAACTCAGCGCAACCGAGGCCATATGGCTGAGCCGGGAGTGATCGACGCGGGGCCCCGGATGGTGATTATTGTCTCGCAGGCCGAACTCCGGTAGGTATCTGTCCTTCGCGCCTCCCGGGTCCATGCTGCTGGAACCAAATCCACCGCCTCCCACGCCTGCTCCGTACTTGCCGTTAGGTAGAGTATGTTGTTGCGCAGCGGCATTCGTTGGGGCGAACGTCCTTGTCTCGACAACGGAGGCCGTGCTGGCTGACTGCGGATCCGGCGTATAGCCCCCTCCACTCCGGCTGCCAACCGACACGCTATCCCCCTCCCCTTCTCCCACTGCCATCTCCCCCTTCAAGCCAGCGACCTCGTCATCCGTGACGGTCTTCCACGCGCACTTGGCGTGCTTCTTCGTGCACCCCTGACACGCCGTGAGGTGCTTGATACACTGGACCCGTAGCCGTCGACACCTGTCGCACGGCGGAAGGATCGGGTCCCCCTTGGCGAGCTTCTCGACGCGTGCCGTGATCAGCGGACGGTGGACGGACGAGGGGTCGTCCTCTGTGGCTGATTTTGGGGGCTGTTGGAGCTCGGCGCTCGCAGCAGGGGAGGCGCGGCCGACGTGGATTGGTTGGATGGAAGGTCGCGTGTTGGAGTTGTTGGAGTTGTTGGAGTGTTGTCCTTGCTGGATCACGGGTGTAGAGGGGAGAGAGATGGAGGTGTGGTTGAGTCTTGCGGATCCGGGGCGCTTACGAGAGGAAGAGGCGGCTGCGAACTGCCGCAGCAGGTCGGATTTGAGGTCGTAGGTTGAGTTGGAACGCGACGATTGCGCTCGCTGCGGTTGGTTGTGGGCTGTGAACGAAGGATGATGGGTTGCGGGAGAGAGCGTGGATGTACGCCGGGAATTGATAGCGGCCTTCCGACCACTGAGGTGGTAGTTGAGCTGCCTCGCCTTACGTGCCACCTCGTCCGCCTTCTTGATGAGGACTTGGAGTCTTTCGTTCAGGATCTCGACCGTGGCGAGCTC
This sequence comes from Juglanconis juglandina, assembly GCA_003012975.1. Lineage (NCBI taxonomy): Eukaryota > Fungi > Ascomycota > Sordariomycetes > Diaporthales > Juglanconidaceae > Juglanconis > Juglanconis juglandina. The sequence continues at coordinate 4,362 of MUZJ01013470.1, read as the reverse complement.
CAGCTCCTCGTCTTCGTCCAGGGGTTGCGAAGGAGCGAGGTTGAACCTGTCCAGTGTCCCATTCACTATCATTCGCCAGTCGTCCTCGGTAATTTCCACCTGGTTCCCGTTGAGGTAGAATGAGCAAAGCCGGCCGTGGTCTGTCGTGGTCAGGTTGAACTCGCTCGGGCTGGCTTTGGCGAACTGCACAATATCCAGCCAGGTGACAGGGCGCGCGTTGCGGGGATCTGCCTGGGTGAGAGAGATGGGGCCCTCGAAGAGTCTCTCCATGGCATTGACGATTTTGGGACCTGTGAGTTTGGCGCCTAGGTTGGCAGCCAGACTCTCCTGGCGGTTCAGGACGGCCTCGTAGTCGCTGATCAGCCCCAGCACATCCAGGAAAACCTCGGCGTCCCCTTGGATGAGCTGCATCTTGGCCGGATTCCGGGCCAGATAGTTGATATGAGCGCCATTGCCTGTAGCATTGTCAGCGGGTGGGTTCCAGATTCCTAGCAAGAGTAAGATCGCCATCTCGACGAGAAGAGACCCTGGACGCACCGGATTGTGGGGGAGGAGGCTGCGGTATCCTGTCATGCGGCTGTTGGCCATTGTCGTCCGAGTCGCGTTTCCGCTTGCTGGTGGTGGTGGTGTTGTTGTTGTTGTTGTTGTTGTTGTTGTTGTTGTTGTTGTTATGGTCGTGCGAAGTAAGGGGCTCTGGGTGCGCCATGGTGAAGGAGGAGGGCGGCCCAGAGCATAGGACCGCAGCGAGCCACACGATGGAAACGTTTACTGATAAATTGGGTCAAATGAAGTGTGGGACGGCGGTGCAAGAACCGTGGTGGCGGCTCGCATCGGTCCAGGGCTGGGGAGCCTAGCAGCAGCTGGGGGGGGGGGATGGAACGACTGGAGGAGGACCGGCTGCTGGCTTCTCGGAACCAATTGTTGATGCCCTGACGACGCGGACGTGGGCGAAGACCGCACCGCAGGAATTCTCAAAGGGTGGATCTTTGGAGGGCGGCGCAGGTTGCCCGGGTTGCCCAGTCTGTCGATCTGGAGAGGAAAGTCGACGAGTTCGGGCCGCGTGCCAGAACTAGGTCGCCTTTAATTAGCGTAGCGAAGGGGGGCACTAGTTGGACTTGGGACGGGTTTCGAGAAAATGGGCCAGTAGAGGAAGCCGTCTTGGAAACCGTCTTGGAAACCGTCTTGGCGAGGTGGCAGAAGAATCCAGAGGGCGGGCGTGGTTCTCCGGAGGGGATTGTTGTGGCGGGAAGAGGGGACAGGTCAAGAAGGGCGGCGTGTCCACGGTCGTCGTGGTCGAGGACGAGTTCGGCTCGGGTATCGGCGCGAAGAAGAGAGAAGGGGCCGGTGGACTTGCGGAAATATACAGATCCAGAGGGATAGGCGCCAAGAGTCCAAACTTGCTAGGCTGTCATAATTTGTTGTGCGCTGTCCCGGTCCGTTCCCCTCACTTTGTTGTCCCTGCCGTGGACGTGTCGTTTGTTCGGCAGGCCGTGATGGCTCGCGGCCAGTATTTATTTGCCTGCGCAGAAGGTGACGGTTCGGGATCAGTTCTCTGTGTGATATCTACAGCTCCGCGATCAAAACAAGACGTGGGGGGGGGGGGTTGGAGTGAGAGAGGCGAATCATATTTGTGGGGTAGACAGGTAGACAGGTACCAAGGTACACGGGATGGTACTATGTTTAGGTACCTTGGACGGCGAGACAGATCAGGGACTTACACGCTTCAAGACCCTGGTGGGTATATCACAGTTGCTTGGAGGCTCGCGGGGAGCATCAGATAAGAGGGAGGAAGGGTCGAGGATGCGAAAGAGAAGAAATTCTCGAGGAAACAGGATGGAACGGATGGGAGCTGGCTTGGTAGTATTTCTTGGCCTTGACCATGGGCGATTCGAGCGAGCGGCACGTCTTCCAGGTCGTTTATGATCCACACTACACCCACTGCACCTTCCCAGGTCCCGTGTCGACCGTCTTTTCTCCCCGGCTTGCCGCTGCCGGTTCCCCACGCTGCAAATCTGCAAGTAGCAAACATGGAAGAATGTATAAGTACTTTACAATGAGGCAACTGAGACGGGGGGATGGAAGGGGACGAGTGCGGATGCCATCGACATGCCACACCATTCATTGGACTCGCATGCCAAAGATGCTACCTTGTCCTGCTCGCTCAGCAGGCAGCCAAGGAAACCTGCCGTCGTTCTGACGATAGCGTGTGGGTGGACATTGGGATTCGTTGCGGGCGCCGCTCCGCCCTACAGAGCCAGCGGACATATCGATGACCAGGTCATCCCAGCAAGAGGCGCACATCACTGCAAAGTATACTATGTAGCATGTTACCTGCTCCTGGAGTTCGACGGTTCCCCGCTACCTGTGGCCAAAAAGCCAAACTCAGAATCGTACGATATCTTATATCTGGAGTAGGAGCACTCGGGTCCGTCCACGAGTCGGTCCCGTCCTCATCAAGGTCGCAACGAGATGCCCAGATTGCCTCGAAGCTGTCGCCCTCTCCGCGATCGACAAGCTTGTGTTTTCGCCTTCAGCGTGCAGGATGACGCCCAAATCAGCCCATTTGATACCCCGGGCCACAGGGCCCCCTTGGCAAAATGGCGGCCGGGCGGGACACGGCGTAACTCTCCGCTCCGGCGTGGGTGGGTGGCAGGGTGGGAGCTCACCACACGTTGCAAGCGAAGGAGGGTCGATCAACATCGGCAGACCATGAGGCAACATGCTTTTCGCCAATGATTTTTTTGGTATTTTATATTTTACATTTCTTTCAACCCAGTTTGTTTTAAGAGACGTACTATGCAGCCAGCGACATGGTGTTCTCTTCCGAGATCTGCACAAGCTGGCCTTGTCAATCGCGTCCAATGCGGCACGCCTCACCGGTCCGAATCTGTCACCTCCTGGTACCTATCTGAACCTTGTGTCCGTCCTCTCAGATGGCTAGCAGATGGGAACGAGTTCGAGGTCACAGAAACTTTGCCAAGGAACAGGAGAAGGAAATAACGAAAATCAGATTTTTTTCGCAGGTTTTCCGTGTGATACCGTACCCGCGGCGCGCGCCCTCAGATTTTCAAAGCCCGAAGCCAGACTTCAAATCCCGACGAGGTTTTACAAATTCGGGACCGTATTCACAAAAACACCAGGAACTTCCTTTCTCTTGTTGCGCTGTTTGAGCTCTCCTCTCCGAGGCGGCTGCCCAGCGACATCTTCGAGTATCATCATCCGAAAGACCACGCTTCTTCTGTCCCCGTCGTGAGCAGCCAGCCCCCACCGCCCCTAGGTAGACACTGCTGCCCCGAATATCGCGGTTCCGCCTTGGCCTGCGGATCCCAGACAGCGGGACCAGGACATGGAAGTCACGTTTCCTTCCAGAAGTATTTACAGTTTCGGTCCAAACTCTACGTCATGAGATATTGTGCCCAACCTGTAACCCTTCAAGACCCCTATGACGTACCTCGTGCCAAGGATGCGGCGTTCATCTGAACGATAAGATTAGAGTTGACCACCCTCGCCGAGCTGAAGACAGGGCGCGCCGTCAATCTGACATAGTCATCTTTGGAAAATCAAGCTTCGTCCATCGGTGATGTGGGGGAACCATACTCTACGGCCCGGTGTGGGCGCCCAGAGATGACAGTCGAGAGGGCTGTCAGAGTCTCCAGGAGGTTTCATGTCAAGATCGACATACGCAATGCGGTTCTTTGGGTCGTATGCAAGTAATAGTAGCTTCTCGGTTGGCAGCAAGTCTATGCCTTAGCCACAATGAGCAAGGGGACGTTGAATGTTGCTGTATCCTTCTTCTTCTTCTTCTTCTTCTTCTTCTTTCTTTGAGAGGGACAGAGATATAATTACCATAGTAGCTGGAGAGGTTACTATAATCCGTACACGGTATGGCTCGTGACGGGAGTCTTCCGTGCGGCTCTGCAGCCAATTGTGCGGGCCGTTTGCTGCAACTAAGAGTTCCCCCCGGCGCTAAGCAAGAAACGGAGCTACTAGATCCAAGTACCCCCGTACCTTCCCGCCCCACACCTTAGAATACGCTGCTAAGCTGAGCGAGTCAGAGTCCCTACCATCATCCCACTACGCCGCCCCGTGTTCATGTTAGGGATTTTGACTCCCTGAGCTTCTGCTACTTACTATGGTAGGTAGGTAGCTCACAACACTGCAAATCCAAAGAAGCTCAGCACGGCGCGCCTCAAAGTGTCAACCTTAAGTTACCTTCAACCGCAGCACCAAATAGCCCAACGACCCAACTACGACACCCTTACCTCTCTGTTCGCCCCCATCGAACCACAAATATCTCACCATGGCTGACAACAGAGGCGGAGGTCACCGCGGTGGCGGCCGAGGAGGAGGAGGAGGAGGAGG
>MUZJ01013469.1:0-12071 GCA_003012975.1 Juglanconis juglandina | reverse complement strand
TTCGTGGCCCACCGCCGTACCGCGAGGATCAGGGGTAAATTCGGAATGAGGTGCAGGGCCTCGAGAAATCCTTCGACGTCCCTCCGTCATGGGTCTCGCGCGCATCTTTCTTGTCTCTCCCCACCGCTCGTTTGCGAGAGAAAGACGAAGGGAGAAAGAAAAGAAAAAAGGAACACTCTCTCCTTACGGTCGTTCTAGTATGCGTGTGCCTTACGAATGCAGCAACTTGTCGTCGATCGCCGAAACACAATAGCGCCGGTCAGGTGTAGTAGCAGGAGCAGCGGATACAGTCAAGATGGCGGGGCCCCCTGGGAAGATCACAGACAGGATAGCGATGCTGGGAGAAGGTGGTGTTGGCAAGACCTCGCTGACGATAAACGTGAGCAATTCCTGGTCAAGGATACCAATATTTGCTTACGGCTCAAGGATGTCACTGACCATTCTCTACAGCTCACAATGCACCACTTCACTGAGACGTACGATCCCACCTTGGAAGACAGCTACAGACGCCAGTGCGTCATCGATGGCATCCCGAGCCACTTGGAGATTCTGGACACGGCCGGTCAAGAGGAGTACGGTGCCCTCAGAGAGCAGTGGATACGACAGAACGACCTCTTCGTCATCGTGTACGACGTCACCCGGCGGTCGAGTTTCGAGGCGATCGAGAAGCTCTTCAACGAGGTGCTAGATGTCAAACGCAAGCTCGACGCAAGCAACTTCTCGCCCAGCCTCATGATCCTGGTCGGGAACAAGAGCGATCTCGACAATCGACGGCTAGTGGGCACCATGGAGGGACAGAACCTGGCTAAGAAGCTGGGATGCGGCTTCATCGAGACGAGCGCCAAGCTGGGGACCAACGTCGAGGCCGCCTTCTTCGCAGTGGTCCGCGCCGACCGGAAACGCAAGCAACAGAAGCTGGACGAGGAAAACAAGGAACGGAATGAGGAGTTGTCCGCGATGGGCATCAAGCCGCCAAAGCCGAGCAGGGGGAAGTTCTTCAAGAAGTTCAACAACCTCCTACATAGAAATTAAGACCAGCCAAAGAGCGGGATTTAGGGATTCGAAAAGCACGGAAGGAGTCAAGCGGAAGGAGACGATCGCAGGCTCGGGGCTGAAGAGACGTGCTGGACGGACGAGGCGGAGCACACGGCCCTTGCGTGCGGCAAGGCGCTGAAAGAAGGCAGACAAGGCAGCCGCGTCATCGATGTTGCGACCTGACGACTTCAACGACAAGGCTAAAGGAGAATCACGGCATGGGCTTTGATTCGGACGGGATACAGACCCAAAGAAGAAGAAAAAAAGGGGGGGGGAGAGGGAGGGGGATTCAGGTGGTTCGCAAATTGACGCGACCAGGGGCCAGGGCAGGAGAATGGATACAGGGCGGATACTACAGGAACAGGCTCGGTCTCTGCTCAAATATTCTTGGTAATAGGGTCTGGTTATTGAAGCCCTCTGGCTGAATTCTTGTATATATGAACATTTAATTCCAAAAGATTGGGTATTATGTCTCGTGAGGTGCGGTAGACCAGGGAGGGATGAGCGGACCGGCCAGCCGCGCCTCTTATGCAACGCATCATGCCGTGCCAAGGAGATTGACAGCTGCCCGGCTAAATGTCCCCTTGCATTGACACAGAGATGTGAATATCCCATGATGGTGATCTACAAGACTCTGACTTCCTGACTTCCTGAGAAAGCGTCTACCGCAAACACTCACATCACTCCTCTCGACACCACAACTCCTGCCTCTCATATCCCTGGACGAAGTTCGAGACATGCCGGCACGGAAGAAGAACATAGTCATCACCGGGGCAGCGCGAGGTATCGGCAGAGTAACGGCACGCCATCTAGCCTTGCTCGGACACCATCTCTTCCTGATCGACATCAATGAGGACGAACTGGTCTACACAGCAACATCACACATCCCGAAAGTTCTCAGCGAAAGACCAGCAGACATACCGGCGCCAGATGGACTCATCGGCTACAAGACCTGCGACCTGCGGGACCCGGCCGCCATCAGAGACACGATCCAGGCTGCGGCTTCGTCCTTCCCTGACGGTGAGATCGATGTGCTCATCAACAATGCGGGCATAGCAAAGGCACAATTCAAGGCCAAGCGCACGATGGAGGACCCGGTCGTGTTGGATGAGTGGACGGCATACCTAGCCACGAATCTCACGGCACCGTTCCTCGTCAGCCAAGCCTGCATCCCCTTCATGAAGCACAAGGACGCCGGACCGGGCAGCCAGCCCTTCGAAGCTGTCCTCCGACCCGAAGCCGCGCAAGCATCTTCACGCTTCCTGCCAGAAGAAGCCAGACGAGGCTTGACTCGGCCCGAAGTCCAAAGCCGCTGCGTCATCAACATCTCATCCTTCCGCGCTCTGCAATCCGAGCCCAACTGTGAAGGCTACGCGGCCTCCAAGGCCGGAGTCCTCGGTCTCACCCAGGCGATGGCAATCTCAGGGGCGCAGTGGGGCATCAGGTGCAACGCGATCCTCCCGGGATTCACCTTCGTGGACCACGAGTGTAAAGAAGGCGACGAGTCCGAGGGCAAGATGTGGTGGACAGAAGGGATCAGTGAGGCTCGGCACAGGCACCATCCTGTTGGGCGCATCGGGTGCGGGGAGGACGTTGCTGATGCGATCGTCTGGCTGATGGGCGCCGGATTCGTGACAGGGCAGGAAATTCGCGTGGATGGCGGCATCTCCAAGGTCAAGCATGTTTCTGCTTAATCCTGTAGCTAGGCAAGTCGCTGCGCAAGTAGCAAGCAAAATCACGTAACTTTTTAGGACCCTAGAGCGCTGCTCTGTTTTCTCATTTGCGTCCACGTGTTCATATAGGCCTGTTGCTTAGCGCATTGTATCTCTAGGCTTTTAAGCATCTGTTATCATATAACGGAAACTGTTATAGCTTTTATAGCTATATTAATAGCTTGAAAAATTAATAACTACTTATAGCATAGTGCTATTAATAGCAAGAGAGCAAAATAATAGCTGAACCTTAGACTAGAGTAGATAAGAGCTTTACAAGCTAACTGCTGACTTATGTAAGCATTTAAATTCCAGCTAACGCCAATCTCAACTTTCGAGCACAACCGTAACTTCACCACCGCACCCAACCCTCAAATTCGTCTGAGACTCGATGCCATTTTGCAGCCCGCCCATCTTCAGGACTCATACATAGTGGCTTGGTTCGGCATGACGACTTCTATGGCCTCGACGTTGGGACCAGCGTCTAACAGGCTGGGGAAGGACGAGAGCAACAACAAACGTCACGAATCCGCAGTCACCAGATCACCCAGCTATCGTTCGTTGCTCATAGATAAGACAGAAATGACCAAGTCATCTTCGCTTTCGCCTCCTCAAGTAGCCCGAAAGCTAGTGGCCAAGGACTTGTGTTCCTCATGCTACAAGGTATCTGCCTGGTTCCTCATGGGAAACAGCACGCCTGCGCACCAGGATATGAAGGATTCTGTCCATATACGAGATATCGAAATGAGCGAGAGACATCTAGGATGTCCTCTCTGCGATTTCTTTTTCAAACTGGCCTCTGAAGCAGCAAATCTCGCAGCACTTCCTGGAGCTGCTTGTCTCGGCATGTACTCGCTTCACACATCGAAATTTAGCTATGCATTCATTGAAACGATAGAGCGACTATGGTCTCTGGAAGAAGATCCGGCCATCTTCTATATTGCACCGTTGTTCTCGTTTGGATCGAAAGCAAGAGACTGGGCCTTGAGATACAACAGCTGCTTCATGCCCCTGGGATCCGAGTCAAAGGGGACTTTCGCTCGAGAGCTTCTGCCACGGGCTGATCTTGATATATTGCGGCAGTGGGTACAATACTGCAATCTTTGTCACACACACGAGGACTGTAATGCTTCTGGGAGGCCACAGTCTGATCCGGAATTCACGGTCATTAACTGCAAGACACGGGAGCTGGTGGTCTTGCAAGCTCATTCACCATATGTCACTTTGAGTTACGTCTGGGGAACAGAGCCGGCTCCAGTTCTGGGTGATGATGGGAGGCTACCTGAGAGACTTCCACAGCTGATCGAGGACGCCATTATCGTGACCGTGAGCCTAGGCTACCGTTACCTCTGGATCGACCGCTATTGTATCAACGAGTCGACCAAGACTACTCTGATCCGTAAAATGGACCGCATTTATTCTGAGTCATCCTTGACAATCATTGCGTCGGCTTCCGAAGAACCGAGCCAGGGCCTCGTCGGAGTGGGCAGAGACCGGACTCGACTGCCTCACGCGTTGCACTTGGAGGGTCTGGGCTTGTCTCAGACTCCCACCGGTCTGGCGCATGAGGTGCAAAATTCAAAATGGAATACCCGGGCGTGGACGTACCAAGAAAGCTTCCTCTCCAATAGAAGGCTAGTCTTCACACAGAGCCAGTGCTACTTCGAGTGCGGTGAAATGTGGTGCACAGAGGGACTCAACATTCCGCTCGACAAACTTACTACTCTCAGCAATGACCAGTTTCGGATAGACAGAGTCTTCCCGTGGGTTGCTGATAAACATCCACTGGTATTGCCCCGCCCCTGCAACAGACGTGAGCAGGCAGAGGCATACTTCGTTGAGCGAGTCCGGGAGTACATGAAGAGAGATTTGACTTACGGCTCGGACGCTTTTGATGCCTTTGCGGGAGTCCTCAACTACTTGGAACATTTCCTAACGGAGTTTCTACTGGGAAACATCTCAGCGTTGCCCGTTTGGTGCCCCGGATCACGCTGGGCGACGTTAGCATGTGGCTACGAGACTCTTCTATACAGCTTGACTTGGAGCATATCTCGTCCCTGCGTTGACGACACTGATGCTATAGGGGAAATGTCTTGGCACTTGAGTCCCAACGTCGACCGAAGCTTTCGAAGCTTCTTGGATAAAAATCTTGCAGAGAGAAGATATGAGTTCCCCAGCTGGACCTGGTGCGGCTGGAAATTTCCGACATCGTCTTCTGGCAAGATCGGATGGAGGGACATTCCGACGACGGACGGTGTTTCTGTGCCAGTGGAACTTTCGATCGAACACGAAGGCGGCGATATTGTTCAATGGTCGAGGTTGTCGGATCCTTCTGTTCTTCTGGCGCACACGAAGGAGAAGAACAAGGCGAGATACGTTTGCGGTAGGGGAATGCTATCTGAGCTCGTGATACCGGCTCATTGCTGGTACGCGAATTACGATGGAGAATGCCAATGCGGACCGTACCGTATGAAACGAAGAGATGTGCAATATCTGAGCACTGCTGCTGGTCGCCGAAGCTTGGATTTTACGGACCGAGGGTATGTATTGACAGCCTGGTTCTGCCATGCACTCGACTTCAACACAGGCGAGGACAATTGTCGAACTGAGGTGATGATTCTCGTCCCGACCTCATATCCGGACACATACGAGAGATTAGACGCCATGTGCCAGATCAAGATGGAATACTTTGTAGCCCGACCATCGATAGAAGCTATGGCGCAGAGATTCAACTGGAAGCTTGCGGACTTCAAGATTGGTTGATATTACCCTTCTGTACCGGGACGAGGTCTTCAATAGCGGCTCCGCGATCGAGCGCTTTATTATCCACACACCATACACCAAGACACAAAGTCTTCTCTACAACAATGGCCACAGACTATATATATATATATTTTTTTTAAACTTCAGCATGATGAATTGTAAATTATCACGTCCTTCCTTCATTCCTTATGATCTTCATACTCTTTTACTAACTCTGGCCATAATGCTATCCAATGACCTCACACTTGGCGAGAAAGTACCTGGGGGTAACGTTTAGACAAATGCTCACTATCAAAGCATTTATAACCGTAATATGCTAAAAGGCTCTGATTCGCTACTAGCTGCTAGGAACTGCTGTTCCTTCCTTTCGAGATAGGCATTATGAATTCTATTTTGCAATTCAGAAGGAAAGCACGCGACAGGAAGCTCTCTAGAGGCGTATCTAAAGGCGAGATCCACCTGGGTATATATAGCCAGTATACGACAGCTACATTTTAACATCTCAGCTCTTGTAAGGAAGGCAGCAGCTTCTAGACAATTATAGGTCGTGATCGAAGGTTTCGCGTAAACCTACTTTATCGAGTCCAGCATCGGGCATCCTCTCTATGCGATAAGGGATAGCTAGTTTGAAGCCCTTACTTACAGCTTCCTACCTACGATCGCCTAGTAGCTGTTGTCTGTCTCGCTAATGTAGACTTTTACGGCTACGCTTCAATATTTAAATCTGTCCAGTCCGCTGCTATCCAAGAACCGTCTCCGGAACACACAGTTCTCTCTACCTTCATCATTTTTCTACAATAGCTAATCGAGAAGCCAGTGCTTTTCTAATGCGCATTTTAACGTTCTGGATCTGTCAAATCAGTCAAGTCCTTATATGCATACTTGTAGTGCGGATTTGGATAAGAACATATGCGAAGCTTTCGCCAGTCGACTTATTTCTATTATTATGCTACTTATTAACATTAACGCCGGTCTTAGACTAACTTTGTCGATAATATCTGGACTTTAACAGCATTATAAGCTACCTTCAAGTAGCTTATAAAGCTCTTATAATCTCAATATTATCTACTTACCTTAGTCTAAGGTTTAGCTATTATTTTGCTCTATTAATATTAACAGTATTATATAATCTTAGGTGCTAGGCTTTCGAGCATCCTCTATTGTATAAAGGAAACTGTTATAGCTTTTATAGCTATGTTAACAGCTTAAAAATAATAACCATATGCTTGTAGTGCCCTCTTACAGTTTCCCCTGCGTCGAAGATGTTAAAATGGGTTCCCGCAGTCTTCAACATACATATTACGAAGTCAGGCTACATGTCTTCCTAGCAAAGCTTAGGCAGGAACCTCGTCCTGTCCAACAGGCAGATAGAGCCATCCTCCCTCAGAGGAACCATAGGTTGCTCTGCTCTGATTATTATCACCGGAGGCGGTAGTGGTAATCCAGTTGCTTCGACCAATTTGCCCCCTGCTTCGGGCCTTGCTGCCCACAGCGGAGCATCCCACCGGTCAGCGACGGCAGTTGCGCGCATGAGGACAGTGAGAAGCTTTTCCCGTGTCTCTGGACTGATAAGATCAGGAAGGTTCGGCACATGCTGGTCATCCACATGACGCTTCTGAGTCTCTCGAATGGTGCAAAGAGGGTAGATAGCATCTAGTTACCAGGATGCGTTTGGACACCCGTAGTTATTTTCCGCCTGTGGTGACCAAATTGGCCATCTGCACGGCAATGAGTCCCTCGAATGGCCAACCTATGAGCAGCACTGCAGTCAGCAAACAGTCAGACCCATGCTGAAAAATTGACCAAAACCAAGCTATTAGTTAGTCTTAACCCCCCGCACTATTCCATTCCCCCCTGATCCTCGCTTTTCGTATGAGTCGGACGTAATGCTCGGTGATCTACGGAATCGACTGCCAGCCACCAAGGCCGTCTTGATTGTCCTTGGGGTCCCATAGTCCGTAGACTCTGCATCACAATTTGCCGAGCTTGTGGTATGTTGTAACCAAGCCACTGGTATCGTGGATCAGAAAGAGAGGCGGCCTGTCACACGAAACTGGACCATCTTGGATAATTGTGGGATTAGGATCGCGCATAGTCTGCAACGTGTCAATTCAGAAGCCAAACAAATGACAGGTTGATCAAGCTTATCATGAACTACCATAAAAAGTTTCAAACCAAGGTAAGACAATTCGTAATCAGAAACGCGGAATAAAGCTAACCTTAAAGGTTTGAGGTCCCTCAGACCCGAGCAAGACCCAACAAAACAATACTCCGTATAAAACATACTGCTGTGCTAACACAAACTTCTCCATTGCACAGCGACTCACCAACACACGTTATGGTGCACATCATGGCGGGCAGCACGGGTTCACAGTCCGTGACCTGGCGATCGCTTCCAAGAAAAGACCAGCTGGCTATTCTCTGTTATGTCCGTTTCTCTGAGCCCGTGGTCAAGGTCTCCATTATAGTCAGTATTAAAGAATGCTTGCTGCACACCCGCTTGTTATCTAGTGCCTCGTCTGACGTGGTCGATTTCACAGACATACATCTACTACCAGCTGTAGGACCTGAACCCGAGCCAGTCTAACAGCGAGACAGTGAGGCAGGCTGTAGCCCTACAAACATTTTTCAACGTGACCCAGTATATGACCGCCATGCTCTGGAGCAGAGTTGCCGATGCTCCGTGGGGCGGGAGAAAAGTAGTCTTGATGCTGGGATTGTCGGGAAGTCGTAAGATTTCTCTGTGCCCTGCTCAAATTAACATGTAATTTTGCTTAATAATTTCTTACCCAATATTGCGGTTGGGCAAAAATAGAGTCAGAATAATGGACGCATTCTTTTGTATCGGGCCAAGGGGGGGGGGGGGGTTGCCTTCCCCATAATTCCTGCAGACTTGACCAATCATTGTACACCATTTTCTGCTGAGTCATCATCGCCGCTTCGACCAACGTCAACTCACAAATTCATCGAATGAACTAACTTGACTTCCACGTAGAAGCAGTTCCTATGGCCATTCAAGGGCTACTACTACGCATAGTCTGTTCAGAGACGTGGTACAGTTATGCCAGGGACGCCACGTCCATCAACTGAGGTCCTGCATTCCAAGTTATAACGGCGGGGGGGACTCCCACGACTAAGGAGGCCTCGGCCACCGTTTATGACTTTGAGGGCGACTACGAGGCCTCAAAGTACACCGCACATCCCGAATTTAACTACTCGCTGCTCCAAATCAATTTGGTTTCCCTGACCAACGGTCTCACGAGGTGGCTGAATCGAACGTTTTTGCCTACCAAGATATAGGCCACCTGTGCGTCCTGGGGAAACAGGACCTCAGGATGCGAATCCACGGTTGTGTCACCATAGACCTGGAATCGGACTCTAGCATGTATAGTCACGAGGATTCTCATGATCCACTGCTACGGGTGATAGAAAAGGCTGCCATTTTTACCGAGACCGACGCCGACGACGACGAAGACAACGCTGCTTCGGCGCGACCGACCACGTTTGTGGATTTCCTTGGTCTCACTGAGCTCCGCACTAACAGTAAAAACCCCTGGAAGCTCACAATCGTCTCCTTCTTCTCCTAGGGCAAGGACGTTACAATGATGGACAACGAGGATGATATCACACCGTACGACAGCCCTGGGGACCCAAGCCACTCAAGCCTCCTTACGCGTATCGACCTACTAGGCTGTGAGTTACCTAAGTTCAGGATCCTTTAGATCGGATGCGGCGACGAAAACATCACACGTGCCGTTCTCAATGCGCTTTGTCCCTCCTCTCCCTCCTCTCTTCAGCGTTTCTACTCACAATATACGCACGCCTGTGTGGGTGACGGCGAGGAAAGTCTGAATCACGTACGCCAGGAACTCGGCCAGACCGGGTTTGATGATTTCCGGGTTTGATGATTTCCAGGTTGACTACAAAGAAATCATGTCGCAGTGTTCAAGTGGAAGCGCCATATACATTGATCTATTCGATGCCAAAGCTCTTTTGGACGATGAGCTCCTGCTTGAGAAGCTCGAAATCTTAGGAGAGGATGCTACGACCATGGTAAGTCCCCTTGTGGTCTACACTACAGAAATTGCCAACGATAATAGCCATCAAACGTTATCTTGAACGCTTGGCCAGCTTCGGCAGCTAGTCTTTGTGGTGGATGCACAATGGTCATCGCAAGGCCTCACGTTGGCAAGAATCAATAGGACGGATGAAGATATATATCGCCCTGCAATCGAAGCCACTACTTATTGTTCCCAAGTCGTCGCCGTCATTCCCTCCTAATCGACTCCCGGGAGGCAGCGCGCCGAGGTGATCCAACGCTACTTTCAGGAAAGAGGTACGCGCGTCCAGAACCAGCTGGGTCAGACCACCATTCCCACGAATGTCGAGATCGTCACATCACTGCTGAACTTGGAAGAAGGAAGCCCGGCCGTCTACAACCTCAATGAAAGCACATTAAAACAGTTTGTAGACAGCATGGTCACCTTCTCCGGCTCCCTTGTCTGGGTCTTGCCGCTGGCCCACACCCAGGCCTGCGCCCAACCGCTGCCGTTGATGATTCAACGTGCAGCACGCACCATCCGGCTGGAGCACAAGACGAATATGATGCTGGTGGAGGTGGAAGCCAAGTCAGTCGCTTCGGACGGAGCGTTTTCGAGAGCGCCGTAGAAGATCTGCCAGGGTCTGGCCCCTGGGCGAGCGAGGTGAGAGTAAAGGACGCAGCCTTGACCAGGATTATGATCATTCTGTGATACGAGGGCAATTCCAGGTGCCTCGCATGCAATGGTTCAACTTCAAGGACGCCATGCTGGGCTCAGCCGCTTCCACCGCAGCAGCACCGGAGTCTCCCTACAAGTCAGTATTTTTCTTGGCGTATCTTCTCGTCTGATCGCACAGGATAATGCTATGAAAGACATGCCATTCCACGAGTGGTACACCGTGATCAACCCCCGAGTTGACGAGACCCTGAACCTCGACCAAGCCCCTAGCGGTGCCGTCTTCGACTTTCTTCATCATCTTCGGCTCGGGCGTCTGCCACACAGGCTTCTTCGGACAAGCCAACTACGTCGCGTCCAACACGTTCCTCAACGCCTTCGTGTCCCACTGCCGCAGCCGAGACCAACCCGCCTCCACCATCAACATCGGAGCCGTTCGTGACGTGGCACACATCGCCGACCACCAGAACGTGCTGCAAATCTTTCCGAATGGCGGCTTCTACCTGCTAGCCGCGGTGGCCATCTCCGCGACGCACTCCCGCCGCGAGAGCGGTCCACTCACCGAGTTTTACATCGGCAGCCTTACCATGAGGCCCTAGGCATGTCCTACGTGTAGGGTCACATGGAAGCACACGACGTGCGCTGTGGTACTGGGCATCCTCATACTGATGCCCGCCGAGGATTATCAGTCTCATGCCGAACTTTGCCTCCATTGGGCTGGACACGATTGTCGCCATGGAGTTGCTGGATTGGCTCCACCACAAACTTTGCGCACGTGGCTCTCGTGTCGGCTGAGTTGCCAAACTGCACGTCTCCGTTTCCCTTGGCGGAGAAGGTTTCTGATGATTTGTGCAAGGTGGTGTGATGAATGTTTTCAGGGTCCTTGGCTCCTTTCATCTTAAGTACGAATATGTGCTACATGTGCTACAGCCCAGTCTTCACCCGAGCAGTAGTACTACCTCGGGATATGGGCAGGTGGCGGCCAGCTGGAATAAGTCGAGTTACGTACTTTCGGCTCACCCCCCCTTTCGGCTCACCCCACATAGTTCACCGCCATTTCAACCACCCAACTAAAGAAGAGAACAGCTTACTCAATTTTGATTCGATTAACTTCAAAACTTTAAGACATCTTTATTATAACCTTATAAAGTTATATACGGAAGATCAGATTGTTAAGGCACTTATGGCTATTCAAAATGGCACCTCAATCTGACAGGCCTCGAAAGAGTAGGCTATTCCTAATACTATACTTCGAAATCGAATTTCTGGATAACTACTATACAAAATTGCCTACTAATTAAGCCAGAGGCTTTCGATCGATTAAGAAGACTACCTAGCTAGTTAGGTTCTCTCTTAGGCCGACTTAGGCCTTCCTCTAACTTATTAAGAGCTACGGATCTTTACGGAAAAAGTCCTCCGGACTAAAGGGGACTTAATATAACTAGGAAAACGTTAGGTTACCTCCTTCCTAAAGAGAAATCTAAGGCTAAAGACCTAAAGAAGCTTCCGAATAGATTTAAAGAGAGTTAATAGGGCTGCTACTTAAGTAATTAAGTCTTAGTTCTCCTTTCTCGCACTTCCGGAGATTAAGCAGATTAAGCCTTCGAATAGGTAGAATATAGATAAAGCTAGTCTTATTAAAGGCTAAGGGGATAATAGACTAGTCCTTAGGAGTGCTAAATCTAATTCAGTTAAAAGAAAAGACTCTAGGTCTCGCCTTTAGACTTCTTTTATTAAGTGCATTTCAGCTACTAGCAACTTTCTTCCTCTACTAGTTATTTTTAAGGGCAAATCAGTATAATAATAGTAGTTTCCTCTTTAACTCGAGTTATATAAGGACTAGCTA
>MUZJ01013468.1:0-12069 GCA_003012975.1 Juglanconis juglandina | reverse complement strand
CCCCAACTACGAGCGTCGCTCTGGCTACGAGCTTGCTCACCACGGCCGCGCTGGGAACCAATGTGGGACCTCGTGCCTCACTACCGGACGGATACGCTGCTACGCCTTATTATCCGGCGCCGTACACAGGATGGATCGCAGACTGGACCGAGAGTGTGCAGAAGGCCAAGGCATTGGTGGATACCATGACCTTGGCTGAGAAGGCCAACATCACAGCCGGCACGGGAATTTTCATGGAGTAAGTGAATCCCATCGCACAGCGTGGGTACCTTGGGGACGTTCCGAAATTGACACCGCACAGTCGCTGCGTCGGCATGACAGGAAGCGCATCTCGAGTTGGCTTCCCACAGCTCTGCATCCAGGACTCGGCCCTCGGCGTGCGTGACACAGACAACATCACGGCATTCCCAGCCGGCATTACCGTCGGCGCAACATGGGACAAGACGCTGATGTATGATCGCGGTGTGGCCCTCGGCGAGGAGTTCCGGGGCAAGGGGGCCAATGTCTATCTCGGTCCCACCGTCGGTCCCATAGGCAGGAAGCCTCGTGATGGTCGTGCCTGGGAGGGCTTCGGCGCGGATCCTGTGCTGCAGGCCAACGGCGCGAAGTATACCATCCAAGGGTGAGTTGTCGCGGTGTTGATATGTCCTCTCCCTTAAGCTATCTCTGTGTGTGTGTGTGTGTTTGAGGCGGGCAAATATTGACTGTGATATCTCGTTAGTGTCCAAGAGCAAGGCGTTATGGCCACGATCAAGCACTTCATCGGAAACGAGCAGGAGATGTGGCGTGAATACAACGTAATTCAGCCGGCGTACAGCGCCAACATTGGTATGTACTCCTCCGCTCTCGCATGCGACTCTGTGGCTGACCGGTTTGTGCCAAAGACGACCGGACAATGCACGAGCTGTACCTCTGGCCTTTCGCAGAAGGTGTTCATGCCGGAGTATCCTCCGTCATGGCCGCCTACAACGCCGTGAACGGTTCCCAGTGCGCCCAAAACAGCTACATGATCAACAACCTGTTGAAGGACGAACTCGGCTTCCAGGGCTTCATCATGTCCGACTGGCTGGCGCAAATGTCCGGCGTTGCTTCCGCTCTTGCTGGACTCGACATGGGTATGCCGGGCGACACCATAATACCTCTGCTCGGATACTCGTACTGGATGTACCAGATGACCGAGGCCATCTTGAACGGATCCACACCTGTGGACAGGCTAGATGATGCGGCCACCCGGATCGTCGCGGCCTGGTACCAGATGGGACAAGACAGCGACTACCCCGAGCCGAACTTCTCCTCCTACGCCACCACCGCTGTCAGTCTCCTCCACCCCGGCGCTGTCATCAGCCCCATCGGCGTCGTCAACGAGTTCGTCGATGTGCGCGGCGACCACGCCACCGTCGCTCGCCAGGTCGCCCAGGACGCCATCACCCTGCTGAAGAACGACGACGACCTCCTCCCGCTCTCGTCAGACACGTCGCTGTTCCTCTTCGGAACGGGCCAGGAGGTCAACCCGGACGGCGCCAACGCCTGCGTCGACCGGTCCTGCAACACCGGCACGCTGGGCATGGGCTGGGGCAGCGGCACGGCCCGCTACGCCACGTTCGACGACCCGTTGACCGCCATCAAGGCCAGCGCCGCCAACGTCACCTCTTTCTACACCGACGACTTCCCCTCGGACAAAACCCTCGGCACGGTGAGCGACGATGATGTCGCGATCGTGTTCATCTCGTCGGACTCGGGCGAGAACTCGTACACCGTTGAGGGCAACGCCGGCGATCGCTCCAGCACCGGCCTGGCCGCGTATTTCAACGGCGATAAGCTTGTCCAGGACGCCGCGGCCAAGTTCAGCAACGTAGTGGTTGTTGTGCACACCGTCGGGCCCATCCTCGTTGAGCCGTGGTATAACCTCTCTTCCGTCAAGGCCATCCTCTTCGCGCACCTGCCTGGCCAGGAGGCTGGAACGTCCCTGTCCAACGTGCTGTTCGGAACGGTGTCTCCCAGCGGACACTTGCCGTACTCCATCCCTACGGCGGAGGACGACTACCCTGACAGTCTCAGCTTGACCGGCTTCGGATTCGGGCAAATCCAGGATACCTATACCGAGGGCCTGTGAGTAGTGCTTTCCCACATGTCCCCCCCCCCCGGGTTCACCACAAGATACTGACCTGACCTAGTTACATCGATTACCGCTACCTGAACAAGGTCGGCACCAAGCCGCGCTACGCCTTCGGCCACGGCCTCTCCTACACCAACTTCACCTATACCAACGCAACCATCACCAAGGTAACCCAGCTCACCACCCTCCCCGCCACGCGCACCGCCAAGTCCGGCATGCCAGACTATAACACCACCATCCCCGCCGCCTCGGAGGCCCACAAACCCGCCAACTACGACGCCTTCTACGTCGACCGGTACATCTACCCGTGGCTGTCCGACGACGACGCCAAAGCCGCCGCCGCGACCGGCGCCGCCGTCCTCGCGGGCACCAAGGACGGCTACGACTACCCCGAGGGCTACATCAGCGAGCAGACCGCCGGCCCGGCCGCGGGCGGTGGCCTGGGCGGCAACCCGGCGCTGTGGGACACGGCGTACACCATCAGCGTGGTGGTGACCAACACCGGGTCCGGCTCGAGCTCCACCACCGAGGCGCCCCTCTCGGGGTCGTCTTCTTCTGCCAACTCCACCAAGCGCGCGACCGCCGCCCGTTCCTTCGCCGGCAAGGCCGTCGCCCAGGCGTACGTGCAGTTCCCCAACGACAGCGGGTACGACACGCCGGTCATCCAGCTGCGGGACTTTGAGAAGACGGATACGCTGGCCGTGGGCGAGAGCCAGACGGTGACGCTGACGTTCACGCGCAAGGACGTGAGCGTGTGGGATGTTGTGGAGCAGAATTGGGTGGTGCCCGTTGTGGATGGCGGGTATAAGTTCTGGATTGGGAGCTCGAGTGATGCGCTTTATCTGGCGTGTAGTGCAGATACCCTGGTGTGCGAGGAGGGCTTGACGGCGCCTGTGTAAGGGAGGCATCCCTCAGGGCTTGGCTTCTGGTATATAGATTAGGGTAAGGTGTGACCATATTAGTTCATAATGTCTCCAAAAGCATCTTTTTTGAATCTTATGCTCCGTCGGTTTCTGAGTGTGCGAACACTTCCCTCAAAATAGACCATCGTGACCGTGTCCTCGCATCTCTCCAGAAGATTACTGGCGTTTCCTGGAGTGGAAGAATCATGGACGCATGTTCTGCAGAGAGCCTCGAGCCGCATTGACACATCCATAGAAGACCACGCAATCAGGAGTTTGACAAGCACGGCATCTGTCCTGATATTGGCGACAAGTTTGTACATGCAGCAGAGCCCTCCACCTCCGGGTCTCTCCCATCCTCTCTCCAAGAGATATCCATCTTGGCCTCCTGTATACCTGTCAGCTATTCCTAATGGACAGAGTATCGACGTGCGTGGCCTCTCGGCATGGTAGTCTCTCTGCCAGCCTGGGTGCGCTAAACGTCATCCACCCCTTCTCGCCACCCAGGGCTGCTCTCTCTCTCGCTCTCTTTCTATCCTTCCCAAACCGAGGCTCTCTCCCCAGGACCCCCTTAAGCACTCAGCTGCTTCCTCCCCTTGGCCTTCCTCCTCAGTAACATCTTGCGCCCGTTCTTGGTGCGTATGCGGCTCAGAAACCCGTGCCGCCGCTGCCTGATCAGCCGCGAGGGCCGGTTCATGTTCATGTACGGTCGCGGTCCGCACCGGATCTGGCTGAGCCCTAGAGCGGGGTGTGCTGTTATCGCGGCTTTCGGCACGATGTCTGCCGCTGCTGTGGCAGGGGCAGGTGTGAAGGGGCTCTGGAGGAGGGTCGTTGGCCTCCTGGTGAAGATGCTGGCGGGGGCGGCTGTGCTCGGCCGGAGGGCGGGGAGGGACGACAACGACCTGTGTGTGTTTTCTGTAAGCATATCTTCCAGAAGTCCCCATCCCCCTCACCCAGAATCCCTAGCTGGGATACGCCAGGGGCCGAGCGTACCTCGTGACGCCCGGTTGTCTCGCGACATCGCGGACGGCGACAGCCCGGAGGGCAGACCGCGCAAAGAAGAGGCGCGACATCGTCGCTGTTTGCGGGTTGACCGGTGCGAGCCTAGACTCCAAGCAGCGGAAACTGTCGAATTGAGACCAATGACCGTCCAGAAGTGAAGCGGGCGCCCGGGTCTTTTGTCGCGAGGATGGCCTGCTGAATCTGGCCGTGACGTTGGTTGTTACGAGCTTGAAAGCCAGAACTTGAATTGATGGTCCGGAAATTCTCTAAGCTGGCAGGGTTAGGGTGCAGGCACTCTGTCCGGGCACCACCCCCCCCCCTCCCTCCCCCCAAAATAGAAGGACAGATTGTTTGTCGTGTACTTCTTCACCTTTCATTTGCGTGTTCTCATGATGACTGCAATTCTTTTTTTGCGAATGTATATCCACACAGATCATGGATCCCATAGAAGCAGCAGACTGAGAGGTGATGATCCTTTGCAGAGTCATCCTCTTGAGTATCTGCGCCGTCCATAGGAACTTGCCTCTGCGGATGTCCCTTCTCAATCTACTCGAGAGCTAGGTTGAGAATAATGTTACTTTTAAAATCATCTCAAATCCAACACACAAGCATGCATTTTACATGGTCCTTCTCAAGCCGCATCCACTTCCGATACGTGCGGGAAAACATGGCTAGCCTCTTCCTCCGAGATGCAGCAGCCTGTGCCAAAGCATTCTAGTATTTGGTTCATCTATCTCATAGTTCCAGATAATTCGATATCATGTCTGACATCATAGGCATCTTACAACTCATCTCTGCCTGTCGCCCTCGCAACACCATCCTTCTGCTTCTCGTCAACGGCAACCTTCTCAGTAGACTGCCAGTCCAGCGCCTTGAGTCTCTCAGATAGAATGGGGTGCGAGAAGTGGTAGCTGGCAAACATCCAATCGGCATCCATAGTGCTGAGGTTCTGGACCTGGAGCTTGATCAGGGACTTGGCGAGGTCCGCAGAGTAACCAAGCTTTTGCGCGAAAGCATCGGCCTGGAACTCGTACTTGCGGCTGAGGATATTCATGCCCAGCTTGATGAAGACATCCATGGGCGAGAGCACGTCAGAGAACAGGATGAACCCGATGATGATAGGCCGGACAGTCTTGAAACCGAAGTCGGCGTACAGAGACTGGTTGTTGATGAACACGGAGAACAGCGAGAAGATGTAGAAGAAGTGGAACTAAATCAATCAGCAACTTGTATCAGAAATGGAGAGCGAGTCGAGGTCATACCTGAGAGATACCGAAGAGCCGCGTAGTGTGACCCAAGCTCCAGTGGCCCAACTCATGGGCCAAGACAGCGGTAACCTCCTGCGTCTCACTCTTCTCGATCAGGGTATCATAAATGACGATATGCTTCTTCCAGGGCATGCCAAAAAAGTAGGCATTGCTATGCGCGCTCCGCTTGCTGCCGTCAATTACGAACAGCTCTGTCAGGGGGAACTTAAGCTTGGCAGCAAGTCCTTCAACCTGAGTCTTCAGGGCACCGGGTTCCAGAGGGGTAAGCTTGTTAAACATGGGTGTGATGACGATCGGCCAGATAGTAATCATAAACACTTGGAGACCAGCACCGAACAGCCAGAGGTAGTAGAAGAACTGCTTGCCAGTCTTCTGGATAATTGCGAGGAACGCAGCCAGAATCGGAGGAGTCAAGACAAAGGTCAAGGCCAGCGACTTGATCTTATCTGTAATGTAGAGCTTGGGCGTCTGCTTGTTGAAGCCGAACTTTTCCTCCAAGACGAACGTGTGATAAACAGAGGCCGGCGTCGACAGGATCTGGTGGATAACCGTGAAGGCCAAGACGAAGACAATCGAGTGGGAGATTTCACCAGTAAACCGAGCGGGCGCAAATCGGAGGAGCAAGCCGCCAGTCCACGACCACAGCTTGGGAAGGACATCGTAGTGGATGAAGAGGATGTTCTGGATCTGACCGTAGAGACCGTTGGCGAATTCGAACTTGGCTTTGGCGCGACCGTATGCCTGGCTTTTGTCGTACACTTCCTGGGAGACTTGCTGTTGCAAAACTTTTGGGGGCTTGGTATTTTTCAAGACCTGATACTGACGCAGAGACAGGAAACCTTCGAAGAGATATTGGGCGACCGAGAAACCGATAATGAGCTTCTTCCAAGGGAAGAGAGGCCGGTCGAGGAAACTGGCGAGGCGCTGTGGATTTCCCGTATTAGCTATGGCAGCTGCAGAAGTAAATCGGTCACAAGAATTAACAACTCACCTGTAAGAAGTCCATCGCCAAAGACTCTGCGATTGTGATCGCAACCGTCAAAAAATGAAGAGAAAGGGGAAATGATCACGTCCGCATTTCAAGACGTGGAGTGTTTGGGAAGGACAAGGTCCGAAGTGAAATCGGCCGGAGGACAAGTTGTCTCTCGGCTTGACGGCACAGCTGGCCTGTCTTGCAGGTAGCAGGGACCCTGCGTCTGACACTTACCTGATTGGACCGACTCTGAAAGTGGGCCCACTTTGTTAAGTACCTAGGTACCTAGGTAACTTTCTTTTTGTACTTCGAGACTTCACAACATAGGGATTTCTGGGTTCCTTCACTTCATTGAATTTGATGAGCAGGTATTCGAGTGACTGATGTTGATAACGCATGTTTCTTTCGCTGCCAACACGCATGGAGTGAGCTTTCTCTCATGATCTCGAGCCTTCAGAGTCACAGCATTCGAGGTGAAGACCTCGGGAGCCGTAAATCGAGAATCATGCAGCAATCAAGACTAGTCTCAGCCTCGAGCATATGAGGAACAAAGAAAGAGGAACAGACGAGGGGTCGCCAGGGTATTTGCAAAATCGCTCCATGTCTCCAGCAGGACCACTCCCATGTTCTTCAACTACCAAAACTGATTCCATGTCTCTTAGTCTAGGGGCTCTATTTTGCCCTCCGCGGGATCCGAAGATTGGCCTTGATCCGTTCCAGGAGTTGCTCTCTTGTGTCGCTCTCCTGCGGATGTAGGTTGCGCTGTGGAATGGTCAGCCAAATCGGCCCCTGACTGTAACGGTGACACCAAGGCAACACTCACGCTGGCAAGCCATCGCCTCATCTCTTCGCGCGTCCAGTTGTCAGGTTCACCCTTCGGGTCCTCATCGGGTGGAAACATGTCTCCGCCCCAGATGCTGTACAGTCCAACGGCTGTTACCAGGCCACCGAATGCTATAGTCTTGGTCAGACGGGCATAGACGGGCATATGCCACAAGTGTCAGGGAGGACCGGGAATGGAAAAAAGAAACAGTTGTCAGACGTACCCAAAAACAGGTTCTGTGTAATCAAACGTCAGCCATACAGTCTCCCAACCGTGGACAGTGGCCTCGGGGACGGACTCACCTTTGATTTCATGGCATTGTCAAGAGGAGTCGGCATCTTGAGCAGTTCTGAAGGATTGATGTGGTGCTGTGGGTGTGTGGTATGGGGAGATGTGAGATATGTATTTCCAGGCGAGATCTGCAGTGCGTCTTGTCACTGCAACACGGTGGTAAAGGCGTTCCTTAAAGGAGGTTAAGGAGATTTGAAGAGATTCGGATTTCAGAACAGTTCGGTTTCGAGAAGGCCACCTATACTATTATTAACGCTTGTCCAGGGATACCAAAATAATACGGCACAACTTTATTATGAGCAACAGTAAATGCGTGACAACAAGGTGAGTGACGTCTCTTGCTGGCAGCGGAGCAGTGGGATGATGGCTGGAGGCCTGATATGGCCAGCTCAGCCACATCGCTGACACAAGCCACGCATCCAGTGGGGTACATTTGAGCGGTATCCCTGCAAGCCGTTGCCGCTCGGGCCAGTCTTGGCGGGTAGGACCGACTCCCACAAAAAAACCACCTTCACCAAAATTCGTGCTCCACCTGCAACTCTTGACGACGACGACAATACCTGCCACTACTAAAACCTTTCCCAGTCACCACCCCCAATCACATCCTCAAAATGGCCCAGGAAGTTAGCGACATCAAGAAGGTACGATTTATCGCCTATGTGACGGCTGGGATTGAGCATCTGACTGACAACATGTGCAACAGTTCATCGAGATCTGCCGTCGGAAGGATGCCTCCTGTACGTTTGCTTGACATCGACCACGGAGAACTGCGAGGATTCCCAGAGTTTGCGATCTAACAATACCCGAAATTTGCAGCCGCCCGGATCAAGAAGAACAAGAAGAGCTCCTTGATCAAGTTCAAGGTTCGATGCTCGAAGCACCTCTACACCCTGGCCCTGAAGGACGCCGAGAAGGCCGAGAAGCTCAAGCAGTCTCTGCCTCCCAGTATGCTCTCCCTTTGATTCCCGACCTTTCCTATTTCCGATCCAACACAATGCAACACCAAACTGATCACCGTTCAAATACAAAAAGACCTGCAGATCAAGGAGGTGTCCAAGCGCGAGCGCAAGCCCAAGTCCGCATAAGTTTCTGAAGCAGAGGTGTTTGGTTTTCGACGGTTGACGACCTCTTGTGCGAGGGGATTGAGGAAGCAAAACTCGATGGCATCGCTGTGAAAGGGAAAAGGGCCATCTCGTCCGGGGATCGGACACAGGGGATTCATCACTTGGCGTCTAGGGATACCTTGCAATTGAAGCTCACGCAGCCAACAGAAGGGCTGCTTCAAAACACCAGACTTGCTGATGGTACATTTGAAGAGGAGTGTGTGATATGGTACATATAAAGGGAGATGACAACTGGGACAGAACAGGGATGGCCACACAACCGATCTCCCACGACCACTGCCAACTACAGGACGCGCCGATAGTGTCGAACCTCGAAGCCCAGGAAAAAGTCCATCAGCTCATGATACTTGGCGAAACTTTCATACTTCGCAAACGCCATGTACCTTTCGACACTCGGCCACTCTACAACGACCACCCATTCCACATTCTTCGACCCCTCGCCCTCCATGCTCCAAGCTCCCTTGACTGCGTACGGCCGCGCAAACTCCACGAGACACACCTTCACCTCGTTGAACTTGTCCTCGAAAGCGCCCTTCTTATCAGTCACGACGATATGACGGCCAACACTGATCACGGGACTATGCAGCGGGGGGACCTCTTCCCCAACCTGCAAAGCCGACCTGGACACGTCCGCCGCGGTGTACCACATCTCTCCTTTGAGCTTTCCATAATGGTTCTAGGCCGGAAAGGGCGTGATCTGTGGGAGGACTCGGGCATGTTCCTGAGCAACGAGCCACGGTCCATGAGCTTGCACGTCTTTCCATTTCGCGGTCATCACGAGGATGGAGGGATCCTCGATCTGTTCCAAGACCCACGTCCCCTCGAAGTCGAGGTTGGCCTTGGATGAGGCTCAGGTATTGATGATTTTATGATTATCAGCGAAGATTTGCTTGAGGATCCCGGGACGGGAGAGGCGGTTGAGTGCAGGATGGCTATCTCGGTGACGGCCATGATGTGCATATGATGGATCAATTATATTCTGTTCTAAGAATTGGGCTTGGCTCAAGTGAGCCAAGCATTTGAGGCCTGGACCGGAGGCGTTGGACATTTTATCTTTTCTTCAGTCTGAGGCAAAGAAATTCAGTTTCTGTCGCATTCCTTCGCTAAGAGATACTTTCGGACCTTGACGGGTCAGCAAGCTGCTCACTCAGCATTTGTCGACCCGATGAATTGAGGTAGGGCAGCCAAATGCATCGTGCACCTGCGTTTTGCAGGGCATGCATGCATGGACGATTTGACCAACTACCTGCGTCGGCAAAATTACCTCGTCTCCTGTTGCGGGAACGAACTCACTCGCCCAAGTTGCTTCTTCACAGGAGTCTTACCCTATCTATATGCTTGCGGGTTTGGCATACATGACCACAGAGGTATTTGTTCTCACATTTTGCGTTCCCAAAATCTCTCAGCTTCAGCCCTCCGGTAATCCCACGGAGTTTGAAGTGCAAATTACAGCTTCTATCAGCAGACGAAGATGCAGTTCACCGCGTTTCTCCTGGCTCCACTGCCGCTTGTTCTCACCGCCCCTACATACATACTGTCGGGGCATACAAGCTCAAGCTGGTATCGGACCGTGTGCGTGGTGCTCAATCGGTGTCTGGAGGGGAACCAAGGATAAACGCGTGGGTTAGGTAGCCAGGGGCGGTCACCCCCCTCGGGAGGCTTTCTCGGTGAGTTCTACCCGTTTGTCATGGGCGAAGTATTCTGCTGACATGGGAATTAAAAGCATGGCCATTGCGAAGTGGATATGAACCATGTGCCGTTTGAATAGTGTTGGCACCAGTTATGCTGGACGACTCTGGCCTGCCGATTCGAGGAGTCAGCACGGCATTGCACCCTGCCTTCTTTCAGAGCGGTCAATCTCATTATCCCTCGCTATTCCGAGATACCCGAGAGCCTGTGAGCTCACTTAGCCAGTCTTGCTTCAACGATCTCGTCGACAGTATGGCTAATCGAGGCCGCGAAGAGAGCGGCAGACTGGCAGACGACTGATAACTCGGTACCACTGTGCTATTTCGTTGTGGGGGTTGGATGCGACGGTGTCCACGATACTGCTGCATTACCACGAATAGGACGAGAAGCTGGTGATTCACCACCAATCAGCTACGATACCCGGTCACCTAACTGATATCTCTCTTCCACGGCTACTGCGGTGACTAGTAGTCCCCCATGCCAATTATGACAGTTATCCGGCAGTTGGTTGCGATTATGCAGAGACCTAAGTTTAGTTGCATTTCCCCAGTTTTCACAATCCGGCTATGCGGCTCTCTAGGTGGGTACGAATGCCCTGCCATAAAAGGGCACGCTCAAAGCAGGCCTGCCTCTTGTTCTGATTGGGGGCAATAATCCAAAGAAATTTTCCATCTCCATAAACTCACTTCCTACAACACCATATGACCTTCAGCATAATGACTCTTTGCTTCATTGGAGGACTTTGACTCGATATCACGGAGAGCGTCCGGAGGAGCGTCCCGGAAGAGGCAGCTTGGAGACAATAGCCTATCGTTATCACCACGGCCTTCAAATTTTCTCGCGATATGGCGACATGTCGCAACGGCACGAGATACGCTCCAACGATGCCGCTACAGGTCCGACTATATAAACACGGCCGGGGACGCCAAGATGCCAAGGCGGCTGGTCTGATCCAGCAGCACTGAGAGACAGCAAATCACATCTTCCTCTCCTTGTCACGATGGTGTTCTTCCAGTCCACTCTTCTCACAGCCGCCCTCGCGGCCTCCGCCTTGGCAGCCCCGGCGCCCGCCGTCACGCCCGGTCCCGATCTGACCAAGGCCAAGAGCAAGCGGGCTACCAGTTGTACCTTCTCCGGGTCCAATGGCTACTCCCTCGCGAGTGTTTCCCAGAAGGACTGCGCGACCATCGTCTTGTCTGCGCTGACCGTTCCCTCCGGGAAGACGCTGAATCTCTCCGATCTTGAGGATGACACTACCGTAAGCTGGACTTCCCATGCTTTGCTCCCATCCTCCGAGCAGTACAGTACTGAATCTTGCAGGTCATCTTCGAGGGCGAGACGTCCTGGGAGTACGCCGAGTGGGACGGCCCCTTGCTCCAGATCGAAGGCACCGGCATCACCATCGAAGGAGCGTCGGGCGCCGTCTTGAACGGGAACGGTGCAGACTACTGGGACGGCGAAGGCGGCTCCGGTGGCGTGACCAAGCCCAAGTTCTTCGCCGCGCACGACCTCACGGACTCGACCATCACCAACCTGTACCTCTACAACACGCCCGTCCAGGCCGTCAGCATCGACAACGCGGACGGTCTCACCATCACCGGCATGACCATCAACAACGAGGCCGGCGACTCTCTCGGCAAGAACACGGACGGGTTCGACATCGGCGACAGCACCAACGTCGTCATCACCGGCGCCAACGTGTACAATCAGGACGACTGTGTGGCCGTGAACTCGGGCACGGACATCACCTTTGAGAACTCGGTGTGCTCCGGGGGCCATGGTCTCTCCATCGGCTCGGTGGGTGGACGCAGTGACAACACCGTCGAGACGGTCACCTTCTACAACAATGAGGTGAAGAACTCCGTCAACGGTACGTTGGCC
>MUZJ01013467.1:0-12064 GCA_003012975.1 Juglanconis juglandina | reverse complement strand
GTTCAGACGCGCTGCCATCAGCACGAGATGAAGAGCAGCCATGGCCAGCAGACAGAAGAAGCCACTGTCACCGTTCGCGCACAATGACGACGACTCTGCATAGCCAGGGCTTTTTTACATTCCATTTGAGATCTACCGTCTCTCTCTTTCTTGTCGAATTCTCCGGGCCCGCAACGGTGCTTCCTCGCTGCTTCAAGCCCAGAGCAAGTGCTCCGCGCTAAAGTGTTGTGGCTTTCTCGGTGCAAGAGTTGGTGCACAGCCAGTCGCTGCAAGCACCGAGAGACCTGAGGGATTGTAGTGAGGCATTGTAGTGAGGGATTGCAGGAAGTTCCACAGTTGTGGCGCCTGGGTATGGCGGAGCGCTTGTCAGCACTACGGACGAGCAGTCCTAGGTTGACTTGTTCCACATCTCTCTGCCAAGGGAACAATGTCATACTGAAAATCGGTACAGTCTTTGCAGCCTCACCAGACTACATGCCCATCCAGTCTTTTCGGTTCGGAGGACTCCCAAGGTGTGACACACACATACATACACAAAGCCACTCCCACTCCAGGCAGAACAATGGCTTGCTTCCACGTGCGTACAAAACTGCATCTTTCACGGCTTTATTATAAGTCGAGGCCTGCGATTCTCGTGCCCCACTCTGCTGCCGTTCCCCTCCTTCCGTTGCATCCACCAACCATCATACCTCGTGAATCTGCAAGACATCTCCACAGCCTGGACAAGGCTTCCATAGAGAGACATCATCGCCTATCAGCCCACCAAGAAGCCTAGCCTCACCAAGCCCAATAGACCCAATAGGCTATCATTCTAACCCGAATCATCACGCCCGGTCAAAGTGGCTCGAATCGAGATCATCGACGCTTTCATGCCCGGCACCAGGCACGCAAGGCGAGCCAGTACCATGGCTGTTGACGGCAACAGCAGCAGGAAGTGTAGGGTGATGGGTTGTGAGAAGAAACACGTCTACGAGACATTGCTCAACGACTCCCGCATGTACTCCTCTTACTGTCAGGAGCACACCTGCCAGGCACCACGCAACGAACACGTTCCCTTCTGTATCAACCCTCGAAACCCATCGAACCGCTACTGTGCCTTCCACGGAAAGTGCCGCGCTCGTGAATGCACACGACAAGCCCCCCGAGGAGAGAAACATCCCTTCCCATACATATGCCCCCACCACCGGTGCACCCACTCTCCCTGCACAAGCCCAAGGTTCGACCGCTTCCGCGTCTGCGAGGCCCACCTCAGCTGCCAAGTTCGCGGATGCCCCCGTCCTGCCGACCTAGACCACCCGGGGCTGCTATGCCGGAACCACTCGTGTGCCATGGCCCCCAAGTGTCCCAACCCAGCTGTCGGCAATACTGCCGGCGTCAACCACTGCCAACACCATCTGCCCTGCGGGGTCGTCCGAGGATGCAAACGTCTGCGCATGAGTCTCCCAGACGGGAGAAAGCTCCTGCACTGCGACGAGCACGTCCCGTGCGCGCGGTCCGCGCAGGGATGCCGCTTCTTCGCTCAGCCACGGACGGCCTTCTGCGTCCAGCACAAGTGCAGCCAGGAGGGGTGTCCGGGGGGCAAAGGCGCGCACTCACACTACTGCCAACGACACACCTGCTTTCACGACGGGTGCAGGCAGGCCGTCTACCATATCGAGAGCGAGACAGCGCAGTTCTGCAGCTCGCACGAATGCTCTGTCGAAGGGTGCCCAGCCGAGGCGAAGACGACCAACGGCTACTGTGAGAGCCACGGTTGCACGCACGGCGCATGCAACACGGTCAGGAAGGGCAATGCCAGCTACTGCTCGGCGCACCGGTGTCACTACCCGGAAGGCTGCAGGCACGAGGCGACGCACAGGAATGGCTTCTGCCAGCGCCATGTCTGCGACAACAAGGGCTGCAGATTCCCCCGCCTCGGCGGACGCGAACGCGTCCCCGTGTGTCTCGAGCACTGGACAGCCCAGGTGCGGAAGCGCGCCGAGTGCCAGCTGGGCCATGAGGCCAATCAGAGACAGGCGGAGCTGGAGGATGAACTGCACGAATACGAGAGACGAGAGCACATTCGCAAGGCTATGGAGCGTGACGAGGAAGAGCGCGCTATGGAAGCTGAGCGGGAGGCGCAGGAGACCCGGCGAATCAGGGCCGAGGCTGAGAGGTTGAGAGTGGAGAAGGAGGCAAGGCGTGTGCAGGAGGAGATGAGGCGTGCGGAGGAGGAGGAGCGCATTGCCGAGGCCGCCGCGAAAATGTTGGAGGATGAGGCGAGAGAGCGACGACGGGCGGAAAGGGAGAGGCAGCGTCGCCAGGAAGAGGCCGACCGCGTGGCTGTGGAAAGGGCAGAGTTGAGGAGGGCGCGGGAGAGGGAGGAGCGGGAGCGGGAGAATGATCGGAAGTGGGCGGAGGAGGCGAGGCGGCAGAGGGAGAGGCAGGAAGAAGCCGCGAGAGAGGAGAGGATAAGGGACAGGCTGAGGGCTAGAGAGGACAGGGCGGGCTTCCAGTATGTCCCCGCGGGTAGAAGGGGGATGAGACGGGATCACTTCCGCGGCGAAGAGTGGTAGTCGTCGTTCATTTGGGGGACCGCGTTGGCTGCGAAGTTCCATGTCAACTTTGACTTTGCTTTCATTTGCTTCAGTCCTGTTATAGATCTGCTTGGTTTCCAAGAACACGAGCAGAGTTAGAAGTCCCAGTAGATGATAACAGATAGCATAGAGACGAAATCACGTTGATTGGAAGTATTCGACACGGGATCCGCGGCTGGGCTTCGCTCGTGACAATTATACCACCGAGTCGCTGGAGGTTTTCTGATGTCGCAAACTTTGCTCACCTTCCCCTATCTCAGGTACACTTCTCCGCCGGAAACTGATATCGCGCTCTAGTCCAACCCAGCTGTGCTCCAGGCCCTCATCCTCGCCCCATAAAACCACATCGCCGCCGGTCCCCCTATAGCCAGCACCAGTGTCACCCCGGCCAACAGTGTATTCCCCCATCCCAGATCCAGTGCATCGTACATAGCCGGTGCAAACAACGGGAACCCGAACCCCGCCATCGTCCTCATGAGCGCGCCGACCGCGGCCGCGCTCGCCGCGTACCGGTGATCATACGCATCCGTCACGTACGCCTGGGCCGACTGGAACGCGATGATGAGACCCACGGCAAGGATCATACAGCCCGTGTTCGGGATGGCCCAGTGCAGTCCGTATTGCGCGGACCAGCCGTAGAGGAGGAGACCGATGGGTGCGAGGGCGCCGCCGACGAGCATGGGTGGGATGCGCCATTCGGGGAGGCCTTCGGTCATGTTGTTGCGGAGTTTGAGGTAGGCATATAACTGGAGAAATCATACGTGGTTAGTACTCACTTGGGGAAAAGACACGATACGATGCTGGGCTAATGAGCTTTTGTTTGCCTTGTCCATGAGCGGATGACTGATTTGCAATCCAATTATGAAGCCGATTCCTAGCGACAAGTAGTTCAGACTTGCTGTGCCCTTACTTTCGTCGTAAATATCCGTCCAGACTTCTCCGAATGTGGATAGGCTGTGCCACTCGTGTCAGATACTGTACGGCAGACTTGGCGAAATGGGTGGATATGATATCAACTTACACGAGGTACATCACCCCGTACAAAACGGCCCGATATAGGGATGGAACTTGGACCGCAGGATGCTTGAATAGCATAACGAATGGCAGCACAAGCCTCCGTCTGATGATACCAGCTCGACTTCTGTCCGGGTTATCATACGCCGTCTTCAGGTCCATGTTTCCCGTCGTCTGGCGAAGGCGCTTCGCTTTGTCGCCTAGTATCTTTGGAGGATACGTCTCTTGAAGAAAGAAGAAGGCACAGACCTGGACAAGGACGTTGAAAATCGACGTAATCCAGAAGATCCAGCCCCAGTAGATCTTGTCCACTACATACGCCCCCATGATAGGCGCCAGGGTCGGGCTGATGAATGTCAGCATGCCATATATAGCCTGCCCTTTTCCGCGCTCTTCTTTCCTCCAACAGTCGACGAGGACGCCGTTGCAGACCTATCGAGCACATGTGCGTCAGTCAGCAGGACTTGGCCCAATCATTCTGTGGTAGGACTCACAGCCTGGGGTGCACTACCCCCGATACCGCTTAGGAATCGGAAAGAGTAAAGTTGTTCTTTGGTCTGCGCAAACGGACATATCGTGTTGAATGCCACAAATATTAGGTTTGCATACTGGAGAACCCGGACGCGGCCGTAGATCTCTGATAAAGGGGCCAAAGTGAATGGTCCCACTGCAAATCCTAAAAGAAAGATTGTCATGATCAATTGTTGCGAGAAGCCTTCTTCGACGTCATAACGATCTCCTATCTCTTCAAGCGCCGGCGTGACCATTGTGGACGAGAATGGAGAGACGAAAGTGAAAAGTGACACGAGGATTGTTGCTACCCATTTCCGGCTTATCGACCAATTCAGAGGGTTTTTGGGATCGTCCGGACCGTCCCAGGTAACCTGAGACCCATATTGAGGTTAAAAGGGCGATTTTTGAAAGGATGTATCTGGGAGTCTCGGCCTACCATGTTAGGATCCGCCTGGAGGTCCTGGTAGCCATCTTCAGAGGCCCCGTCTTGTGACTCACGCCCCAAGAGTGTTCCCAGAGACTCGGCTTGGTCATTCTTTTGACGGCGTAAGCTTCCTAAGGATATGATGGGTGTATTATTTGATCGAGTTTCGAAGGAGAAGCTGGGTAGGAGGGTGGGTGGCCTGGCGTCAAGACCGCGTGTATTTGCTCCTGCAAACGGCATCATTTCCGGCTTGACTGTGATTGCCGCGTGGGCATTTTATCGTTTCCTTTAATTCTATAAATCTCGTTCTATACGGATCTCAGTGGCTCGAGGATATGTTTGAGGCATTTAAGCAGCGTAACAGGCCGGAGATATGAGTGAACGCACACTCAAGTCTTGACAGTGTTGTCGTTGCCAGAGTCTCAGCAGGGCGGATGATGTTGGCTTCTTGCAACGCCACATCAGGTGAGCTGTATTAATGCCAAGGGTGTCGTTAATTAGAACGCTGTTCAACAGCGATGAACTATAACTAAAAGCTTGGACTACTAAATTTGGACGTTCTCGCCGAGGTTGGGGTTCATCCGTAGTGAGACAGATAGATATCCAGGGATCCTTGGGACTCCCACCGCTGGCAGGTTAAAGCTGTGTCCGGCGATGCAGACTGAGGTTGTTCGTCCCCACGCCGAGAATGAAGCTCATGACTAGGTATCATGTTGCCATGGTATCTGCACAGTGTTGAAGATACGAGCGATGCAGTCCTCCAGCCTTAGTACCAGTAATACGACGCTGTTGACGTGGTACTTTGATGCGCTAGGCGTGCCCCTTGAAGGGCTGTACTAGCTCCTATTAACGAACCTTCGGTTCTACAAGAGACAACAATAGGTCGTCTACCGAAACGGCCCTGTTAGCCTGTAGTACACTTCTGAGGCCTCCTGATAGGAATTCAAGAAACCGTTGCACCGCACTCCTTTCCAAAATAACACAAAACAGACAATGAGGATAGCTTCAGGGCTCGGTAGCATCAGGGCTCGGTAGCTTCAGGGCTAGGTAGCTTGGGTCACGGAAACTGCGCCTTCCGTGAAACAAGGATTGGAACTTGGCCACAGCTCACGTCTACATTCACTTGGTCGGGTCTTGACAGGCTAGATTGTTGATTCAAGCTCAAGCCAACCTTATTGGAAGTCGACACGAGCCGGAGGTTCGGACTTGGCATGGTGACCTTACTGGTAGCTAGCCTGGAGAGGCTGATGCCTTGACTAGTGCTTGGCCGTCACCGAAGCAGTAAAGGACGGTTTATTAGGTCCAGCTGCCATGGCAGATTTCAGCCTATGCCGAGGGGCACAGTCAGCATAGCCTGCCCTTCTCTTCAGTTCTGCAAGAACAGGTCATTCGATTCGGGTTTCATGACACGTTGGCTGCATGCGGTCTGCAAGATACAGCAATCGTCTTCCCTTCAACCGCATGATTGTAGTATTCTAGTCCGGCCTGATCATGAGGTACGGCCTGAAGGAAAATGAGTTTCTATTCCAAAACAGGTTCATAAGCCTTGGCGCGCTGGTGACGAGAACGATGCTGGACGCACAGGTTTTGTATAAGAATCCGAAGACTTGCCAGTGACGTATTTGCATCACACAGACTCAGATTTCGGTATTTGTTGACCTTTTTGCGTCCAGAACATAGTTAATCTCGTGAAAACTGGGTCTACTCAAGTTGTTACATCATCAGAAACCACAACGCGATGCGTTCGAATGTCCCCGAGAATACATTTCGCCAGCCACCCAATCCTGGCATTCCAGTTATACACTTTCCTCCCTCGCCCTCTCTCTCACCCCAGCTTCGAGGACCTGGCCATGAAAACAGCCACTCACGCCAACCAAGTCGCAGTCCCCTGCCGCCCGATTTGAAGATCCTCATCGCTCCGTCAGGCTTCAAAGAAGCCATCGGCCCCGAGGAAGTCGCCGCTGCCATCGAAGACGGCATCCGCAGGATCGTGGTCGAGAAGACAGCCATCATTTCCAAGCTTCCACTTCATGATGGAGGAGAAGGCTTCTGCAAAGCGCTGGTTGCCACCCAGGGTGGAGAGGTCAGGAAACTGACTGTCACGGGACCTATCGGGGAGCCTGTAGAGTCACATTTTGGCCTGATCGGGGAGAACAAGGACATTGGTGTTCTGGATATGGCTGCCGCCGCTGGGCTACGGTTGGTTCCGCAGTCGCACCGTGATCCAACACGAACCACCACGTACGGCGTGGGAGAGCTGATGAAAGCTGCACTAGATGCCGGCTGCAAGAAGATCGTCATCGGGTGTGGCGATTCCGGCACCTCAGATGGCGGAGCTGGCATGCTGCAGGCCCTGGGTGGTCGTTTATTGGACCAGAATGGCACTGAGCTGAGCATAGCTCGCGGTGGAGCGGCGCTGGTCGATCTCTCAAGCATCTCCTTGGACAACTTGCATCCGAGGCTACGCCCCGGGGCCATCGATCCTGTCACCATAGAGGCAGTCTGCAACATCAACAACATTCTGTGTGGTGAGAACGGCGTCGCCCGTGTCTACGGTCCGCAGAAGGGCGCAACTAAGTATCAAGTTGAGATTTTGTCCGAAGCACTGGAGCGCCTTGCCTCCGCCATGGATCCATTCTTGAAGAAAAACGTATCGGCAGCGCCAGGAAGCGGTGCTTCTGGAGGCCTAGGCGCTGGGCTTTTGCTCCTTGGCGCGGAGTTGCGCCCACGGTCATACGCTATCAACGAGTACTTCCATATCGACGACATGCTCAGTCAGCGGTGGGACTTGGTGTTCACCGCCGAAGGCAGTTTGGACCATCAATCAACGAAGGGGAAAATGACGGTCGAAGTGGCGCGTAGAGCTCATGAGGTAGGGGCTCAGGTGATCGTCCTGGCGGGGACAATTGGTGACGGCGCCGATATGGTATACGAGGAAGGAGTCGAGGCCTTTGCGAGCATTCTGGATGGACCTTTGTCACTTGA
The DNA here is from genome assembly GCA_003012975.1 of Juglanconis juglandina. Lineage (NCBI taxonomy): Eukaryota > Fungi > Ascomycota > Sordariomycetes > Diaporthales > Juglanconidaceae > Juglanconis > Juglanconis juglandina. Next base: position 4,552 of record MUZJ01013467.1, on the reverse strand, counting down.
TGAGGCCATAGGGCAAACGGAGAATTTACTGAAAGATGCTGCGGAGAGTTCGATGCGGATGATTCAGACAGGTATGGCCATCAGGCAGAGTCCAAGTCCGAGTGGAGAGGGTAGTTCAGACCCAAAACAAAACTCAGACCCAAAACTATTGAGGTCATTCACAGCTTGACCAGGCAGAGGAATGAAACCATATAACGGATGGCACAAGTCCGTCCTTTTGAAGGGGAAACTTATTTAGCTTAAGATAGTTGATATTATTATTTCGTGAGACTTAAGAGAATTACATTTCCTAGATATTATTATATTCTTCATAATCCTCCGCCACCCTTTTTTTTTTGTCGTTACTCATGCATACTTTTGCTTCCCCTTGCTGTTCCCACCTCATCTCCGATAATCATCATTCCGACTCTTGCTGCCCATCCTGCCCTCAACTGTCTCATTTTAAGTTATAAAATGTGTTGTCACCCTCCAGGGCTACTTATCTGGTTCCCTGGAATGTATTATTTAAGATCTCATCTTTCAGAAAGTGAGACGCTTTCCTATTCCCGCCTTATCCGCGCCTTACTTCGGCACTCACCCTAACTCTCCCCAAATCATCGTTGCTGTTCAAGCCACCCTCAATACTATTATTGGCCTCGCCGCCCTCATATAAACCACTGTAAGCTCTCCTTTCGAAAGCTTAAAGATGGGCCTAGTGTTACCATTGAAGCAGTTAGGAAATACTTAGGTCCATTAAGTATATTGCCGAATTGAATATTCTGGGCTCCCCGTCCCCCAGTCACTAGCAGTTGGCCTGTGTTGAAACCTTTCGACGCCTGATGTGCTACGATGCTGTGATGTCTTTAGAGCATTGTTAGCTTCTCCCTCAACTTCGCCTTTCACCTGCCTTTAGCTGCCATGTTCTTCTTCTTTGTTATGATTTAGTCTCGGTTTCTGAGGTTTGCTGATTATATGTGCGCAGGTGTATGGGCTTACAGTGCTATTCAAAATCGTATGGTAAGATGCGTAAGAGGGGGGGGGGGGGGTTGCCGGTCCAGGTTATTTTGTTATTTTTAGCTATTGCATTATAGCTCAAAAGAGTGGTGGGATAAGAGACACAACGTCACTAACAATTCCTTCCATAATCATTCATCTGATTCCCCAGTAACTGCTAATAAGCCTTCTCTATCACTATCTCTTTATAATTTTCTCACCTATTTCATCATTCTGTTTTGAATGATTTCCCTGCTCCAATCACTCTGCATTTCTGTATCTATTTTAGGACCTTATATTTAGTGACTACGCAGCCGGTGACTGGCATACAATGTTAATGCTATGTTATTTATGTCTACAATTCTTTATAGACAGTAGTAGAGTGTTTATCCATCTACTTTATTCAATTTAAATCGAGCATGAGCATTTGTGATTGTAGAATAGATATCGCGCTGTCACAGCTTCTACTTACTGTCTGCATTCACCCCTAGACAGAGGCTGACTATCTGATATGATAGAGGAGAAGCAATCGCACAACAAATATTGCATACTCAGTACAGTCTCTTCCCCACCGGTGAAATCAGACCGTCCCATATTAAAATAGCTACTACAGCGTCACAGCTTTCGCATACTCACTACACCCTCTTCCAAACAGGGTCGTACCATCCCATATGGAATTAAAGACAGAGTCACAAATTTTACCTATTCACCAAGGCATCTTTCAGGTAAAGCTACACCGTCTCATATTGTGTTACGGATATCGGAGTCTCACCACTACATACTGATTCACTGTGAGTTCTAGGAGTGGGATATTTTCCCGCTGGAGGTACTTAAACACGCAGTTTTTGCAACTGGATTTGAGCTTGACTTTTCTCTCATTCCCACCTTTCATCCTCTTCTCACAGGCAAAAAGGAGAAGACTTCTCAGCCACCAAAAGGAGACATCAGCTAACCCTTTGCTATCCTTCCCGATGGCATATAGACTGTCATCGCTCTGGGATCATGGACAAGAAGTAAGAAGAGCCACCGACCTTTGTTCAAGAAGTAAAACGAGAATTACTGACACCGTTTAAATGACAGAAACAAGAGTCGTGCCTATAAGGGCCCTGCTGAGAGCTCTCAGAAGTCCAAGAAGATCACTCAGTCCACATGGAACATGCTCATACGGACCCAAGAGGTCAACCCCACCTGGTCTGCCAGTGCTCAAGGTTATGAAGTCGTTAATGAGACCGCCACCATGCCCATCGGCAACATGCCTACAAGATATGCAATTGAGAGCCCTCTTGTGGCTGCAAATGGCGTCCCATCCGACGATGAGTGCAACAACAAGAAAAAGAAGGGTACCAAGGGAAATGCCACCACTGCAAAGGCCAGCTTCTCTGAAACCAAAAAGAAGTGGACTGAGGAAGAGACCCTAGAGCTTGTTCGGCTGCGCTGCGCAGGAATGACATGCACGACCATCATAGAGGTAAAATAATACATCAACCATGGGTACATCCTTTGAGCTGTTTTCAGTGCATCTCAGAGCTAACTTTACAAACTTAGGATCACCTCAAAAATCGCGAGCTCAAGGCCTGCCAGCTCAAGTTCGCCAAAGTCAAGAATGTCGCCCCATACAAACAGATGTGGGAAGGGCGAAGATGATCCTGAGGACGAAATAAATGGCAGCCCTGATGATAAACAAAAAGATGATTACCGCTCCGAGGACTTTTGTGGTGGTGTTGCGCAGGGTGGTTTGCAGGCTGTCCTTGTCCAGTGAGATGGGCTGTGTGGGGTGGTGGGGTGGATATGCAATTACTCTGGCGTGTCTTGTTTAGAGCAGCAGTCCTCTCACATATTGCATGGAGTCAGAAGCAGCAATGCCTTTGCCTATTGAAGGGTGCTTTCAGACCTGCCGACTAGCAGATTGTCTTATGGACATTTGTCCGGCCAGTAGTCCTTTCATCTCATCTCTTATTTTCAACTCTTCCGTGCGAAACGACTCGTATAGGCCTATTTGTCTATTGTTTTACAAGAAACAAAACCCATTCTTAATAAGAATTCAACCTGAAATGGGTCCATATTCATGTGTTCTACTCAAATTGAGCTCTTTTGATTCTTTCGTATTCCAAATCAGAGGCGCTGACAAGGCTTAATGTGGGTCACCGTCAGCCTCATCTAAGCACGACCCTTTCGTGGTAGATGGATCCTCATCCACAACTTTGCAGTAGGTCCTACCCACTCATCTGACGTACATAAATACGCAATTAGCAACGTCTCCGCCGGGTTTGCGGCCGGAAATATCGCTACCCGACGGGCAATCGCGGCATACAGTTACGTTCAATTCTCGGATTATGACGAGGTCCTCAAGAAGGGCAAGGCTGTCACGAAGACCAGGGCCAAGGCCAAGATCGCCGTGGGTACGGCTACCATCTCCGGGGGAAAGCATTCTCCTCTCAACTGAATCGCTTCTGTGGATACGGTGTTACCTTCGACAAGATCCACGCGTTGTTGCTACTCAATCGTTCGTAAGCTTTGTGCACATATCGGCTAACAAACTATAGATCAACCCGCCCAGCCGAATGCTATACTCTCGTCTCATCGCTGTCACTCCCCAATACCGCATTTTTTCGACCTGTCCCTTGAAAGAAGGATCGAAGCCCGAACACTGGGATCGTATCAAGTCTACTATCCTGGCTGCCTACTCTGTGAAGAGGCTCACGAGAACCTTGAGGCCTTATATTCCACAACCACCACAGCATGGCAAGTCGTAGGCAGCTCCACGCCATCCAGCCTCGTCGGTTTGCCGGTTGCAGCGGTGACCGAGGACTTCGTCGTGATTTTCCGGAGTCATTCAATGTGAATCCAGCCATTCTGAGTCGCCTGGGATCCTGCCTGATATCTGATAAATTCGGGTAAAAGTGCATGGGAGACCTTTGGGAGCACTGGGCGCGTGAGCGGAAGACTGACTACCTGAGATCAATTACTTGATACTACTTCTCTGGAGTAAATCTGCAAGAAGGCTTACCTGCAAGTATAGCTATGTTGATCTCGATTTGACCCCAAAAGGCGGGAGGCGCAGTGGCCCTTGAGTCATGGTCAAAGATTAGCAGTTTCGCATGCTATAGGTTGCCTGCGAATTCTTGAGCTCGCTTACCATAGTATCTCCGTGGGAGGACCATCCTCTAGGAAGGCTTACAGCTGAGTGAGGTTGATGAGGGAGACACCGCAGACACTTCGGTTCGCTGGTAAGCTCAGCACTGTGGTATGGTGTAGGCAAGTTACTCACAAAGCACCCGAAAGGAACACGGCCAGGACCGATAGTCTCTCTGAAATGGTCCGGAAGCTCATTTTCTGCAGCCCAAAGATAGGCAGGGAGAATATGGCGAGATCTAGGAATACATGGACGAGGACTGTGCCACACTCGATTTGGGCATCGTTGACGGGGCACACAGCGCCTGGTATCGAGGTGTCCCATAACGCCTGAATCGGAATGCGGTGGAAGAGTCCTATAAAGGTCTACATCAAAGAAAGTGTTGAGCACTCGTAGCGAGATGGGATATGGCGGAGGGAGGGACGGAAAAAAGACCTGGTCATGGGA
>MUZJ01013466.1:0-12062 GCA_003012975.1 Juglanconis juglandina | reverse complement strand
ACCAACACGCGGCCAGAGAGGGGGGAAATGAAAATATTTCCACAGGTTCCTTACCGCTTCCAAGAACCGTAGTACTCGACCCATCAGAGAAAACAGGTCGCACAGCCGGGAAAAGAAGAAGAAGAAAAAGAGAAGAGACCAACAATGTAACCAAGCCCGCACTTCTTCCTCCCACTCTCACACGGCCCCTTGCTCCTCGAAGCCACTGGACTCCGGAACCCAACCACCCAAGGCGTCGATTCACCTCGCTCTCACAAACACACACACACACACACACCCGGCGCCTATCAGAAGCACTTCAGCCCCAGCTGATCGATCGTTCGCTCATAAGGCAAAGACACCCGCGCCATGTCTCAGCCACCACCCAGCTGCTCGGGGCCTCGGACCACCTGTCCGTCGGGGCGGACGACCAGTGGCAGTTGACGGAACTCATCCCAGGAACCAGCGCCGTTGTGCCGAAGCCATATCGAAGCCTACTTGGACCCCGCTGTCAAAATGTCTCGTTGTTCTCGGACTATCGAAAGCCACGCGCAGTTTTTTTTTATAGGTTTTTTCTGTTTGCTTGTTTGTTTGTTTTTGGAGAGAAGAGGGTGGAGGAGGATTGATGAGCGAGCGGCTCCGATCTGAAAATGAGCTCATACGAGTCGATCAATGGTGGAAGGGATCGTCATTTTCTGCGAAAGAAGGCCTGGGAAAGTTAGGACGGGGGCTTGAGAGTCGGCGTTGCCGTGCGGAGGGGAGAATGGCACGACGCGAGCAAAACAAACGCCAGAAAAGCACCCGCCTCAACGGGGGCGGTATTCAGGGAGGAGGTCGACAGCGGAGCCTTTCCGTCCCGGCGGTGACTGCACTGATGTGCTCGCGTGTATCCCGTTTATATTCCAAGACAACGACGACCTCGGCCCGTCTTTGTCTTGCTACGTGATCAAATGGACCTCACGCAGTCTCTCCCCGAGGCCATACACATACAAGACGACCTGGCAAGTTCCCGCGCGGCGCCAGCCGCCTCTTCTCCCTTGGCCACCAGGCCGCCGGCCCACACAAGTGTGGACGGCTATCCAAAGCATCCAAGGCTAGACCGCTTCTCGGGCCACATAAATTACCGGGTGATACAATCAGCAAACCAGGAGTCCAAGAGAAACGAAAGAAAGAAAGAAAAGGCCCAGAAGACAGCGGCAAACGACCTCCTCCTCATGTCCCTTCCCTTGCCCTACGTGGCCGCCCCCATCCGGCCGCCACCGCGTTATGGGAGAGGGACTAGGTTACCTACCCGCTTCGCGCGTCCTGACAAGGTTGGGAGGGTGACACAAAGTTGCAAGAATACTCACGGCAGCCTGCTGGAGACGTCCTACGGCATTCTTTGGGGGGGGGGGGGATGCAGACCTGGCGTATACGAGGTCCGCACAGATACGGAGATGACACCGTCTGGAGGCTTTAGGATGTCGGCATCTCATATTCGGCGAGTTCAGGCAATGACAACGCGTGATCGGAGGTACGTCTTTCTGCCAGCGAAGCGAGAGAAAGGGAGAAAGAAAGACTCCGAGACGGCGAAAGTCAAAATATACGCTCGAATTCGGGGCGTGCAGCAGATCAGGCTCAGCCCCGTAGACTCAGGCACGCTGCCTCCTACTGTGTACCAGCACCTGGACGCCAACCATACACAGTGCAGCAGAGTCCGAATTCGAGATTCTGGGGCCGGCGACCTCTTATGCCATTATCTCTCGATCGCCAATCGCACGGCTGGCTCCACCGCAAAGGCCGAATTGCAAAAGCACAGCATCTCGATGGAATCTTGAGGACCGCGTAGCAAAAAAACAGGAGATGTTAGGAACCAATGATCTACCGTGAAGATGCGCCCTGTTTCTGCAGGCATGATCTCCAGACGCTGCATATCACCAAAAAGCATAAACACAAAGGCTGCCCAGCGTCCTTCCGGCTCCGCGTCCCGGAACGTCAAGGGCTCACCCGCGTACATCTCATCCACCGCTCTCACCAACCCAATATGTTCCCTATGTTCCCTATTAATAGAACTGCCCAAGCCCTCCTTAGACCAACAACGCACATCTCCGGCCCGCCCTGACCTGGCTAGGCAGCGCCATAACCTCCCTAGGTATCCCTAGCCGACAACGCTGGAGATAGTTGCTTCTCGTAGGGCTTCGAGATTCGCTCCAGCGACGGGGCGGTGGTCCTTGAGAGCTCAGAAACGAGTCTGGTCTAGCACGTGAGCAGTGTGGTCCTAGGTACCACTGCTACTACCTCCTGGTATGTGGATATGGCCCGTGTCATGTCTTCTCTCCATGTCAGACGGTGCTTTGTTCACTGAACCGACTCGCAGATGCCCACACGTGGTAGAGTTTGGGGTGAAGGAGGCGAAAATGGCGTATCGTGGAAGAAGCTGAGGGGAATGATCTGCCGATGATGGAATATGTCTGGAAGAGGTTTGTTTATGTCTACCTAGGTGAATACCACCACGCTTGCGGTTCATCACGTAACTCAGGAGAGAGATCGGAATAACTTCTCGGCCGAGTACAGTAGGCAATGCAAACCCGTGTCCAAGAACAACAGACCAAAACAGAGGTGGTCCAACCAGGCCAAGTGGCACACAGAAGCTTGATACTGTTACCCAGCGCTTCCATCTGGAGGAGCTGCCTGCGTCGTGGTCGGACAGCGAACGCGGAGAGAAGACCAAGAACGGGCTGGCCAGCCAGTCAGTGTCGGTGAGCACCTAGCCATTCGGGTGGGAAAAGCCGCACCCATGAGGTGTTGTGTAACAACGTCGGGGAGTGGCAGGGCTGTCGCGCGTGGTGGCAGGATAGCACGTGTAGACCGCCCGTCAGCGTTGTGGGATGGTGTGACTGGGCTGACAATGAGGACAACGGCGGCGGCCGACGTAGTGGTTGGTGAGATTTTGGATGCACTATAGACGTACAGAGAGGAGGTTTGCCTAGGATCTTTGCTGACGTCTTCGGCCACTGTGCTTGCTCATCGATGCCTTTCGGTCTGACGGTTTGTTGTGGTCGCAGCGACATGGCCCCCGGCTCTTTACGGAAACGGGATATCCACCGGCACCGAAGTGTAGGGTAATTAATGCATGGTCCGAAGCGGCCGGTTTCACGCCGGAGCCGGAATTGGATGGGGAAGAACCACGAGAGCACATGTCACGGTCGTACAACCTTGAGTTCTTTGAGAAAAAAGGGGAGAGGATACCCTTCACGGTGGTGTATTTCCCAGCGTGGATAGAAGATGGTATTACTCGCCGTCTACGGTATACCACGGAAAACTCCGAGCTTGCCAGCACCGGCACCGGCACCGGCACCGGCACCAACATCAGCATGGTCATACTGAGACGGGAGCTGTCACGACGATCCATTCTGTCCGAGCAGACGTTTCATGCCATGCAGTTCTTTCGAGTCAAGAACCCGGAGCCGTTCCAGTTCATCTACAAGATCTGCCTGTCTAGGTGAACACAGATCTTGGTAGAGATGGAGTTCATCTTGGTCCTGGTCCTGGTCTTGGTTCTGGTCATGGTCCTTCCTCCGATGTCCATCCGGGCGATCTTGTCTGTGCTCGCCTGGCTGACAGCAAGGCAGCATGAGAGGAGAAAAGGGGGCGGCCGTCTTGGGCTACAACGGACAGTGCATAGTGGTAAGAGGGCGACTTTGTCCAGTTGGAAGATTCGGTGCTGTGCAGGTGCGACTGGAAGGAAGGCGCGTAACGCTATGATATTCGATAGTAGGTGAGTGGTTTCGATGATGACTGCCCAGATGAGTGGTGGCTGGTGATCCAAGCGCCAACTCATGGGGCAGATAGGACAAAGGTGTGCCACTAGCATATACTGTGAAGACAGGACTGGCATCTGCAGCCCTGGGATCTATGAACGTTATCTCCCATGGATCTGGTATGGCTTATGCAGTTTCAACTGCCTGCACCTATTTCAGGTTTTGCGAAACCGCGCCTTGCCCCGGTCTCTCGCGGTTTATGATCATAAAACACGGGCCATATGCGCCCACCGGCATTCTCACAGTGCTGATATGTGAAGGTTAAATGATCATGAGCGGCAGCATTCTCAGCATCGTGAGTCGTCTGCTGGCAATTTCCAGCCTTTTGCCATGACGGTATCGGGACGATGGAATCCGGGACGACGGCTCACGAGCCCGGACGGACTCAGGGGTGTCTCCACCGGTTCGTCGCGTGGAGCTAACAAGTCAGCTAGACCAAGAATCGACTAACAAGTCCCATCATGGCGTCCCGTTGAGGTGGTCCGCTTTGTCGGCGGGATGGCGTCGGTACCCTAGGCGCGGCTGGTGGGCCAGACACCCAGATTAGGTCCGGCATGCAAATTCAGCGCAACGTCGGGGTCTTGCTGGTCTTGTGGAAACGTCGTCGATGACAATCCAATTGGAAGTTGGCGGAAATTTGATGTGCAATCGCGTGATGAGAACGGGACGGGATGGTCGAGACAGCCGAATGTCCAATTGATGAGATGAGTTCTGATCGTCGTCAGGGTCCCTGCCGGAGGATTGGAGGAATGAAGGACGGAGAGCACGAGCCAGTAGGATGTCTTCCCTTCGCTGCCAACCACGGAGCTATGGAAGCTTGGACCTCTTCCTCGGCAGCAGCATCTCGACGACTCGATAGGTGGCGGCCAGCATTAGGGAAAGCATCTCGTACTCGTAGCAAACGCACGCGCTTGGGCTTGTGGGCGCCTAGTGTATATATGTATGTATGTATGGCTGGTGTATGGTGTATCGGCAGTTTCGTAGTCTGCTGGAGAGGGCCGAGGAAGGAGGCCATCGTGACAACTAGGATGTGGCCAACCGTGATGAGATATGCTTTTCGGCCCAGGAGGCTACCCTCTGCGCATCATCTGTGCGGGATATGGGTCCGATATGCCTGTTGGTCGGAGATATTGAGGAGGAACATCAGATGCGGCGACTCCAGCTTTGTTTGGGACAATGTCGGGAAGCTTTCGAGAAGGCTGAACGGATGCTCTCGTGCATGCTGGCGACGCCACAGCGCTTCGGCTGGGTCTGGTGACGGCGCCGTTGCTCGAGGGGAAGGTGGCACGGTGGGTGGCGGCTTGTTGTCGACGCTGCGTGTCGCTAGTGGAAGGTTCGGTCCATGTCGCAGAGGTTAGGTAGGTTACCTTGCAGATTTAGGTTTGTTCGGTGAGTGCTCTGCAGAGGCTGTGGTCGGAAACGGGGACGGCAAATAGGCGACGGTCGAATTGCTTATGGCCCGTGGCCCGTGGCTCGTGGCCTGTGGCCCGGTGGCATGGCGGTTCGTCAATTTATGCCGTTGCTTGTGCAGTGAGTGGTTCTGCAGATGCAAACTAAGCGTCAATCTATTCTTCCCTGATGCGGTAAGTGTCAGGTTGTCTCACCTGTAGTGTACAAGGTACCATGCACCACAGTAGATCCACTGCATAAGTGGGGGCCAGCCCCTACCGTATTTGATACAATTGGTATTCGGGCCGGGTGCACTTATCACTCACTACCTGGGTAGGCTAATACTGTACCACCATGCGCAGTACATAGTACCTACTAGAGCACCTGCACACTGGCAACTTTGTTCCGGGTCCCCCCTCGGTCGTCGTCTCAGTCTTCGTCTTCTTCGTCTCCGTCTCCCTTGCCCTCGTGGCGCCCTCGTCGGAGTGATGCGATGCAGGTGCAGGTGCAGCATGTTACAGCGAGTGGATGCAAAGTTGGAAATGTGGTTTCGTGGCTGCAGGTGATCGGCCGTACTTTGCAGATAACAAGATGGACAACTTGGGGGCGAAACATGAACCCGGGACGGATGGAACGGGCCCTTGGAAGGATCCATGGAAGGATCCATGGCATCCACGGCATCCATGGCATCCATGGCATCCATGGCCATTGATGATTGATTGATTCATGAGGAGAAGGATCGAAAACGAAAATAATCCGAGGCCCCACAATGGTCCTTGGCCCACCACTCCCAACTTCGACCAGCTTGGCATGCACTTCTCCCCACAAAAGCCATCAACTTGAGGTCCAGAGGTACAAGGTACCAAGGTACAAGACCACATGCACTCACTGGTCTCCATGTTTCTGCCATGGGTGCCCCACTTTCACTTAAACCACCTTACCCTGCACGCCCCAAATTGCCTACCCAGACTTGCAGAGTATGTACAGGCTCTGCCGTATACGATGGTGAGTTCAGCAATGGCTTAGGTACAAAGTACTTAGTACTTTGAACTTAGTACTTTGAACTTAGTACTTTTACTAAGCAGAGGGAGCCCCACTTCTCCAAATAGCCTCTGCTTAGTCAGCCTTGTCCTCCCTCAGGAACAAGAACTCACAGCACACACTTGCGAAACGTCTCACGGTCACCAATATCGCCTTGCTCTTCCTTCATTAAGCAAACAACCTTGTTCATCCATATGCAGGACCCTTCTGTGTCGTATCTCATAATGAAGATGGGTCTTGCCTCAGCCATGGTTTTTTTTGTAGTTTGAGAAGTACAACAACCGAATTTGCTCGATACCTCAACCGGTCGTCGCGTCCAAACGTCCAAGTGCCAGGGCGAGATTCCGGAGCTCAGAGCCCTGAGCTTTGGCCCATGTGCTAACGGCTTCTCACAGCTCGAGCTCGAGGATGATTCCTCCGATGACTTCTTCCAAAATGCCTATGATGATGGAAGACCATATGGGTCCCCTCGGCGGTGCCTTGCCCAGCATGGACGACGATCTGTTCGGAGACGAGGTCTTGCCCATGGCACCTCGACCCCCGAGCAAACAGTTGCTGCAGCGAGTCGATGAGTTGCGAAGTCATGGATGCTGCCGGTACGGCTGAATCAACAACCTCTTTGACACCCTGCACCAAACAAGTGGACCGGAAGGCTGACCAGAGCCACAGGACCATTGCATATTCCAAGCACGGCATTATTGCGTCCATCTCGCCAGATGGGACTCATGTCAACCTGCAATGCCCTCGTGCCAACCCGTCCAACGGCTCATGGGAGCTGGGTGAGCCTCTTCCGTGCTCCATTCTTCCCGCTCCTCTTCAGGGAGGCCCTATCGTCCACCTCGCTTGGGCTCCTACCGCCCACCCGGAGCTGGCTGTGATAGACGCATTCGGTCGTGTTTGTCTTCTGAGCTTGGGGGTTCACGCCAATAAGGCCGCTTATGTCTCAAGGAAATGGGATGCCGATGCTCAAGATGACCTTCACTCCATCGTGGGCTGCTTCTGGCTGCCCCTTCAAGTGCCCAGGATGGTGAGTAAATCCTATCTGCACGTACCGTCAGACTCGCATGGTACCTGACCTAGTGTAGCTCAACATATTATACGGTCCGGCGATCAGGGATAACGACAAGTATCGCTATGAGAGCACCATATTCCAGGCATTTGGTCCATGGCACCCGAACGCGTCGAAAAGCACCTTGGTTTGTGTCACTGCTGGCGGCATCCTCAAGCTGTTCTTCTCCCAGAATTCGAACCAGATACAGGATATACACCTGGAGATGGAAAGCATAACCTCATCTAACGACCTCATCACCCATGCTGCTATTTGCTCTGAACGAGGTAGGAATTCGCGATCCGGCCCTCTTGCCTTGCCCAGCTAACATAACGCCAGGCAAACTCCTGATTGTGCTCGCCACCGTAGCAAAACAACTAAAAGTCATCTTCGCGGAGATAAGCTGGGGAGTGGCGCAGCCATCACAAGATAGACAGATTCCGGGTGGAAGTCTTCCTCTCAGGCCCTCCCTGAAGATTGAACATGTCACCACCACAAGCTGGCTTCCACAAGGCATGACTGAATCTCACCTGGACGCTTCCATGGACCAAATCTCGCATCTGGAAGTTTTGCCGCCGATCATGGATGTGAAAACCAAGGCCACTACGCAAGCTATGGTACTGGCTGTTAGATTACATGTGCCTACGGCTCAGTCCCATTACCATATGGAACACCAGAGCATCATAGACGGCTGGGATGTTTCCATAGAACAACCCCAACAACTACATCCTGCATTCGAGCAGCGCGGCTCAAAGGCGGGGGCGGCATCAACCCCAAGCCCCTTGACAGTGCTTCGCAAGCGCAAATCAGTCGTCATCAACAAAGTCATAGTATCCATCGAAACGACTTTGCACGGCAGGATCATTTGCATCGGCTTCAGCGACGGCACCGTGCAGTACCGGGACCGCATTACTATGGCCGAGATCGTCCATGACGGACGCCAAAGCCAGATCACAATTCTACAGCAGGTCGGCTTCTATTTTGCAGAAGAGAAGCCGAGCTTGCAGACGACTTTCTCCCCGAACAACTGTGCCTTCGCCCAAATTTGCGAGAATGGAAAGGCCAGGTGGACCAGTCTTCAGTATCCGGTCGCCCAGATTGGCTCGAGTAAACCGGATCCTCTCTACGACGCCGTGCTCGCCAGCTTGACGATGGCTGCTGCGAACGCTACTCACCAGAACACGAACTACGACGACATACTCGCTGTTGCAAGACCACTCGTGGACAAGCATCCTAAGCTCCTGCATGAGCTAGTATCGACTTTGGTCTTCATGTTGAGCATCAACGTCGACTATTCAGAGGAGCCACATCATGATCAACTAGTCAGGAATATGCACTGGCTGTTTGTCATGAGTGTCCTGAATCACTTCGGCTTTAAGGGAGGGTTCCGGCCGAGGTCATTCAACGGAAAGTTTACTATGCTGGGTCTCAATGTTCGAAATATCATCATCCTCGTTACACTGGCAAACAACTTGCCAGTGAGCTCAATGAAGGAGAAGAGTAGTCCAATGGATGAGCCTGGTGAGTGATCCGAACCGTCTCTGTCCGGCCAGTCAAGCGTCGTGAAAGCTAACTTGTTTTCAGAGGTTGTCATTGCCCTCTCCGGATGTGCCCAATGGGCAATCGATTTGCTGTCGTGGGTGACCGACAGCCTATTCTGCCTGCGCGACGATCCTAAGTTCCTGGAGATCCTCCAGGATCCCCGTAGCTTCGTAGAGATGACGAATTATCTCAAGGCCAAGAACGAGGTCGCCCTCCACCTCATACTCTGCTCCACGACCCGGTCGCTTCTCGTCGCTATTTGCCGCCGTCTCACGGTCCTGCAGGGGACATGCAGCAGGGCCACGCAGTACTTGGCGAACGCGAGTGATCAGCCCGACAGAGCGTCAATTCCACCTCATCGCACGCTCCAGCGGGCCTACATGAAGCTCCAGCGGTGCACCACGACGAACCTTATCAAGATCGACGAGTTCGAAAAACTACTCGGTGTCGTGAGCGAAAATGTACGGCAGACCTACCACACCTCGCTGTCCAACTTGCAGCAGAAGCACCAACAGCAACATCAGAACCAGCCAACGAAGCCCGGACAGCCAACCCCAGCGGAACAGGCCGTCAAGAAGGCCCAGGCCCACTGTGAGCTCGCGATCCTGCTCGGCGAGCAGCCGCCGGCCAGCTTCCAACCGCTCGTCAAGAAGTTTTTCGAGACGGACCTCAAGAATATCATGAGTTCGACGAACCGATTCGACCTGTTCTTCACGGACTTTCCGCTTCTGGAGGTTGAGGACGACGTAAAGAGATTGGCCACGCGCAAGGCGGAAGCGAAGTATGTCGATGCGTTCAAGCGGGTGGAATTCTCGGCACCCAAGTTGGTCAAGGGGAATATCATCAACGGTGATGTCTCGAAACCGCATCAGCAGCCGGGACAGGAACTGCAGCAGAGTGGGGAGGCTGCGGGCTCTGGACACACTGCCTTCCGCAGGTGTGTACGTTGTTGCGCGGTCATGGAGGATGTTCCGGCAACGAACCTTAAGCCTGGGCACAACTTCGTCTACGCACAGCAGAGGAAGTGTTCTTGTGGAGGGAGTTGGGCGTCTTTGCCTTGAAGATCTAGCGCGACGAGGGAAAGTTTGGACGGTAGAGGGACGTTGACTCTTGGGTAGGCACCGCCGTCGTTGAGAAATGGCACAGCCGGGACGTTGAATTGATACCAACCTTCTCGGGACCAGTTTTCATCCACCATCACCATGTCAAGGAATCGACTAATATACCCAGTATTCTCATCGCGCCGACCCCAATTCAGCCGCGGACTTGTCCCCTCCGCTTCCACAGCCGCTATTCAGGGATCTGCCTACACCGCAACAGTCCTTCCCCTGGAAGTTCGGCTAGGTACTTGGAAAACCCCCAGGGATAATAGCGCGCACCTTTATTTTTTATATTTTTTAATTGCAAATACTGCCAAAAGCTGGCCAACTGGCCCAAGATTCTCTTGTCGCTCCAAGCAGGCTGATAGATGTACTCGCTGACGCTACCATTCCTCCCTTGGCGAGTCTAATGCAGTTCGGTGTCATTTCACCCGGTTGGTTCAGTAATATTGTCAAGCCAGGCTCATCATGACCTCTTCATATAAATCCCAAAACTAGCGGCTTCCCGCAGGTCAACTTCACGCAACCAGCCTATTCTCCCTCACGAGTTGACATCGTCTGCCGCCTCAGAATGAAGTTGTTGACCTGCCTCCTCCCCGCACTGGCGGCCATCATCAAACCCTCCTCCCAGGACGAGTGTCCCACATGCAGCAACGGCAACGATCCGCTCGCCAGCGGCAGCCTCTCAACACCCAAGACAACCACAACAGACACCCGCGACCTGCCCATCACCCGCCAAGGCTCCACCGTCTTCCTCGCCGGTGAGCCATGGCGCGCCGTCGGGCCCAACGTCTACTGGCTCGGCCTCGACGAGAACGTGGTCCCGCCGGCGGGGGAACCCTTCTACGAGCCCTTCGGCGCGAGCTACCCGACCAAGGGCCGTGTGATGGAGGTCATGGCGACGGTGCGGGCGCTGGGCGGGACCATGGTCCGCGCGCACACGCTGGGGGTGTCGACAGGCAACCCGCTGAGCGTGTGGCCCGCGCAGGGCGTGGTGAACGACGCGGCCTTCGACGCCATCGACTGGGCGGTCGCGCAGGCGCGCGCCCACGGCGTGCGCCTGCTGGTGCCGCTGACGGACAACTACGACTACTACCACGGGGGCAAATACGATTTCCTCCGCTGGGGAGGGCTGAACCTCACGCAGACGTCCGGTGGTGCCGCGTCCGAGGGCAGCCCCCGCCTCGTGCAGCGCTTCTACACCGACCCGGCCATCGTCGGGGCGTTCAAGGCGTACATCCGCACCCTGCTGACGCACGTCAACGCGTACACGAATCTGACGTACGCCGAGGACCCGACCATCTTCGCGTACGAGAGCGGCAACGAGCTCGGCGGGCCCGTGTTTGGCGACATGGACGTGCCGACGGCGTGGCTGCGGGACGTGGCGGCGTACGTGAAGGAGCTGGCGCCCGGGAAGCTGTTTGTCGATGGGACGTACGGGGTGAATCGGAGCCATCTGGGCGTGGAGGAGGTGGACCTGTTCTCGGATCATTTCTATCCGGTGAATGTGACCAAGCTGAAGGGCGATCTGGACCTGGGTGAGTCGAGGCTCCTCCTGTGTTCTCCCAAGGGATGGATGCAGTCAGTGGATGGGAGGCTGCTGACATGAATGACATGGGCGACAGTTGCGTCCGCCAACAAGAGCTACTTCGCGGGCGAGTATGACTGGATCGGGTCGAGTGATGGCGGCGTGACGCCGAATGGCGATAGTCTGGCGGAGTGGTTCTCGATGATCGAGGAGAGCCCCGTGGCTGCTGGGGATGCCTTCTGGAGTCTGTTCGGGCACGACGTTCCGAACTGCAATGTGATTCTCTCTCTCTCTCTCTCTCTCTCTCCTCTCTGGTCGGGACCGAACGCAAGCCCTGCTGACCATGGGCGGATGTGTCCTTCGCAAAGATCTTCGTGAATCACTCAGACGGCTTTACGATGCAGTACAACAACCCGCAAAACTCGCCATACCTCACCAGCCGCATTCAGCTCGTCCGTGAGCACTTCACCAAGATGAGCCGAGGGATCGATATCGGTGCCAATGCCTCGCTTCCTGCAGTGCCTTGTCCAGCGTCGTCAGCAGGGTACCCTCTCATCAGGAGCCAGCACAGATAGCTACTTAGGCAGTGAATATACAGAAAATTGGACTCGGGCTAGCATTTTTAGTCTTGGTAT
>MUZJ01013465.1:0-12057 GCA_003012975.1 Juglanconis juglandina | reverse complement strand
CTCTTAATGCGTCAGAGGGTTTATGTTAACAGATCTTATTTATCGAGGTACAGGGTATATCTAATATAACGACGTCTTCTCTTCAAGTAAGTAGATCACTAGCCGTTAGGCTATTTAAAGGAATACTTCGATTAAATACTTAGATTGACAACTAAAGAGCTATAAAGGAAATCCTATCTAAAGGGTTGACCACCCTGCCTTATATATCCGTGTCTTTATACGCCTTTAATACTAGCTTATCTGGCTCACCTAGTAATCTAGGTAATCTATCTGGTTATAACCCTAACCCTTAGGTCATATAACTAATTAGTCCTACTAATCCTTATATAAGAGAGTCCTATCCCCGCCTGTTGTGTTAGACAACGGCTTTCCGGTAGCTCAGTGCATACTGGCCTGTTTCCTGACCCGCCAACGTGCTTGGGTCATAACAACCCCTGTCCAGCATTGAGAACCTCAAGCATGACCCGGCCGTCCGACGAGCCAAAAAGCCCAACGAACCAGGCAAGAAGTCCTGGTGGCGAGATCCGCCACTCTTGTATTCCAACCACTTTCCTATTGGAAATCCAACTCATACTATAGAATACAATGACGTGTTTTAATTCCTATTTTCATGAACATGTTCGACGAAGCCACCATCAAGGGAAATCTTACTATGTACATATGTGGGTCGCTCGCCTGGCAGCCAGCCGCGCGCCTGTCAACCGAGCCGCGCATAGGGCTGGAAGCTAGCAGCCGAACTCCCTGGCTAGCGCGCCAGGCCCTTGTCTAGCCTCATTTTGGGCCAATCAGACCAGCGTGAAGCACCCGGGGGGTAGGTACGACAGGGGGAAAGCATGGCCTCGAGAAATAGAATAATAGACTTCCTCCGCACAACCTGTCCTTCGCCGGGGCTTACCACACACCATCGTTCTCGCCCGAACCAAGAACCAACCAACTCACCATGACGGACGCAAACGTTTCCCAAGGAGATGCATCCGCGCCCATAATGAGTAAGACAAAGCTCAAACAAACCGTCTGGCCATAACCATTGGTGGTTCCTCCAACGACCGCGCATACGCACAGCATCATCCTCCTCCACGGTCGGGGTAGCAATTCGAACGCTTCGGCCTCGAGCTTCGGCCTCGAGCTTCTTGCCGCGAGATCCTCTGCCGACAAGACCCTCGCGGAACATTTTCCCTCTGCCAGATTCATCTTTCCCCCGGTCAAGAAGCGCCGTTCCACGGTCCTCAAGCGCGTTCCGATCGACCAGTGGTTCGACAACTTCAGCCTTGAGGATCCGTCGCAGCGCCAGTATCTGCAGTATGATGAAATCAGGGAGACGAGTAAGTTTGTGACGAGACTGGTGGACCGGGAGGCGGAGGTGGTTGGGGTAGGACGCGTTGTTCTTGGAGGGTTGAGCCAGGGCTATGCGGCTGCGTTGCACGTCTTATTGAATTTTGGACAGGCGGCGATGGCTGGATTTGTCGGTATGAGTGGATGGTTGCCGTTTTCCGAGAGCTTAGATCCGACGGTGATTGCCAGGGAGGACGGGGATAATAACAGTGACGATATCTTTAGCTCTAGTGGCGATGACGAAGATAGGACAGAGCACAAAGATAGTAAGGATGCGGGCAAGGGATGTGCACCTCTTGATCAGCTACAAAGGACTGCGGCTAATACGGCTCGCGATATTGCATCGTTGCCGCCGTTGTCCGCCGCGCAGCCAGTGGTGTTTCCGAGCACACCTATCTTCTTGGGACATGGAAGCTATGACGAGAAGATGTCGGTAAACCTGGGTGGCCAGGCAAGACATGTGCTTGAAGGTTTGGGTTGCAAAGTCCGCTGGGGAGACTACGACGAAGGGCATTGGTATAAAGTTCCGGAAGAGATTGATGATATTATAGAGTTTTTGCAAGATATTGTAAAAATAGAGAAGTAGGCATACGGCTGGCTGTAAGCGCTCATACTGCATAACTCTGTGCACTATGCGGTCAACCAGCCCAGCAGTAGCGGGCTTATTAGCGAAGCCCACAGCTATAGATGTTCCTTTCGTTAGAGAGTATATGAAATCCGTAATTTCAATAGTTACCGTTTGTATTCATAGGATCTACGGAAAAGTTCACAGGCAAGGAGAGGATATTATAATAAAATTATCGTTCTTGTTAAAACCGTACTAAGTTTTATTAATATAGCTAGTCTAATACTAATATCGACGTTAGTATATAGCATAATAATTAAAATATATAATCTTAGGTCTAAGCTTTTAAGCATTCTTTATTATATAAAGAAAACTAATACAGCTTTTACAACTATATTAACAGCTTACAAAGTAATAACTACTTAAGCAAAGTTATATAAGTCTTTAATAAGTAAACTCTTATTATATCTCTAATTACTTCTCTTAATAAAATAAAGGGTAGTAATATTTTATTAGATGCTATTATAATAATTAATATATAGGTTTAAATTTTAAAAATTAATATACCCGCTATTATACTATAATATTTTATACTTTAACAAATATACCGTTTTCTATTTTTAAGTTCCTAATTCTTGCTTCTTATTTCTAAAATTTTTAATCTTTATATAGCAAGTTAGGCACTTTTTTCTTATATTCTCTAAAGTTATTCTTTATAGATTTTAATGTATTAAATGCAAGAGGTAAGATTAATAGAGAATCTTTTTAAATCGGCTACGAGTATTATAATATTCTAAGCTATCTTTCTTACCTCTTTTTCGTTTCTCTGTAGCTTATTCTATTTTAATTACCTTTTATTAATATTATTAAACCTATGCTTATATAAGGCTAGGCGAGCAATCTCTCTTTTAATGCTTTTTAACCTGTAGAGCACGGTATTAAGCAGGCTATATTAGAGTTAATTAGAGGCGCTCTAGTTTCGCGCGATTTTTACACACTCTGCTATATCTTTGATTTGCGGGACCTTAATGCACGGCAGTCGGAGCCGAAGCGGGCAGATCTTGCCGAGGACGCCGGCCAGCTGACTGTGTCGTTTTTGTTTGCCCCTCGCTACTGCCCCCATCCATTAGCGAGGGGGGGGGGATGAACCAACGACATGTCACATCAGGTTTGATATTTGTCACTAACGACAACTTCGTTTGCCTGGAGACAAATTCACCTTTGCTACCAGTACTTTGGTTCATTTGGCCTCCTCCGCCGTCCCAGACTCACTTGGCCGCGTTTGTTTCCGTAGTACCTACTCTCCACAATACCATCCTCCTTCAGGGCCACTATCACTTACACAACCCGAGTGGCGCCGCATCCTGCAGGAGATCCACCACATATTCCCGCAACGGGACGACCTTTCAGCTCACACAAACTACGCCTTTTCTTCCCCGATCCGTCTTCTCCCCTCCCCACCAGGAAGCGTCGACCCACAACATGCAGCCCATGGCCCTAGACCACGGCTCGCTGGAGCACCTCCTCCCCTCGCACTGGAAGACCCAGATCACGGCCTGGCTCGCCGAGGACACGCCCTCCTTCGACTACGGCGGCTTCGTGGTCGGCGACGGCCCGCGCACCGCCACCCTGTACGCCAAGTCCGGCGGCATCATCGCCGGCATCCCCTTCTTCAACGAGGTCTTCGCCCAGACCGGCTGCACCGTCGAGTGGCACCACGTCAAGGAGGGCCAGCACATCGAGCGGACGCCACGCAGCGGCAGCAGCAGCTTCAAGACCAAGCTGGCGACCGTGAGCGGGCCCGTCAAGGGCATCTTGCTGGGCGAGCGCGTCGCCCTTAACATACTCGCGCGGTGCTCGGGCGTCGCCGCCATGTCGCGGGGCTTCCTGGTGAACCTGCGCTCGGCCGGCTACCGGGGTGCGCTGGCGGGCACGAGGAAGACCACGCCGGGCTTCCGGCTGGTCGAGAAGTACGGCATGCTCGTCGGCGGCGCGGATGGTCACCGTATGGATCTCAGCTCCATGATCATGCTCAAGGACAATCATGTATGGAGCCGGGGCAGCATCAAGGAGGCCGTGGCCGCGGCTAAGGCCGTTGGTGGGTTCAGTCTGAAGGTCGAGGTCGAGGTACAGAGTGAGGCCGAGGCGGATGAGGCCATCGAGGCCGGAGCGGACGTGGTCATGCTGGACAACTTCACCGGTGAGGGCATCAAGACCGCCGCCAAGAGTCTGAAGGAGCGGTGGGCGGGCAAGAGGCAATTCCTGCTTGAGGTCTCCGGCGGCATAACACTGCACAACGCCGAGGAATATGTCAACAATGGTGAGTATATATATCATGCGCCCCCTGGAAAGACATTTCAAACAGTATGCTGACCCTGTTGACTTTAGACATCGACATCATCTCGACCAGCGCCATCCACCAGGGCGTGCCTCATGTCGACTACTCCCTCAAGATTGATCACTGATGGGACGATGGCAACCCCAGCCGGGCTTGAAAATTCCATTCTTACAGGTCCTTCCTGCGCATTACGTAGGTATCACTTAGATGAGATGCTTTCAATGTAATCGATGCTCGGCCCATCCCGTATATTCGCGTCCTCTGTCCCGCCCTGTCATTGCAAGACGAGAGAGCAAGTAGCTCCTCTCCCGACGCCCGTCAAGCTCCAAGGACTCAATGCTATGAGTGGGGAGTAGGTGTGCAACATTCAACTATCAGAACGAACCCTATAGGCGGGAAAAACGCCCTCCCGTCTCCCACCTACGCCATTCTCAGAGCCCATATCGCAGCCAAAGTCTACGCCAGGATCGAGCCACCACACCCCGTCCACAGCCCGGGACGAGCCGTTCTGTCAACCGAAGAACAACGCCACGAGACGCCCACCACAGGAGAGGCTCGCCGTCACACATCGAGCTTGTGCTATCAAGGCACCACCTGAGTACCATTGTCATACAAGAGAGCCTTCTCTCTTGAGTCGTTGCTTGGACAGTATCGAGTGTTCATGAAGGTGCGTCCTCTCAAAAGCATACAGCCATCCCAGTGCCACCAACAAGCCGAGCGCAAGAGGATAGTATACTAGTAAAGAGAAACCACTCGCTCTTGATGAATAATGCCACCACCTCCCGACTTTCCTGGTACAGTAAAGTATGCGTATAGAAGTTCAACAAAAGTACAGATGCATTGATGCGCTGCAAAGTGATGATGCATAATTTTCGCTTCCTTCCAGGTAATCGCAAATCAAGGAGTCAACCCCAACCAGGTACGCCAGCGACGAATGCATAGGTTATTGTCAATGTGTTCGCACCAGACTGCGGTGCGACCACCAGTTTGCCTTGATCAGACCGCTCATCTCCACCGATTATGCCAACAATCTCCTCCACAGACCCGCGAGGAATTCCCTCCTCCTAATCAACACGAACGCAGGAAGCAGACCAACAGCCGCCCACTGCCACCACTGCACGTGCCGGAGTTTCCAACGCAACTTGCGGAGAGTAAAGAAGGGTGTGCGATACTGTATGAGGAAAACAAAAGAGGTTCGGTTAATACACGGCAGCCTCGATATCGATGGGGACGGTGAAGGAGGAAACGACGGAGGAATCAACGACGGTGATGAGGGAGTTCGTGTTTGCAATCGCAGCTGCTTCGGTGCGCAGGGTGGCTCTTACCTGGTGCACGACCTCGGGGTTCGGGTGGTGCTTCTCCATCGCGGTCGCAACCAGCGCGATGAGCGCCGCGCCTACACCTGAGCCATCCTTCGCGATCCCGATGCGGATCCTGTTGGCGCCTGCCTCGCCGATGCCGTCAATCGACTTGAACGCCTCGTACATCATGTCGCGGAAGTACGGGTAATGCTCAACGAGGCTACCGTCAACACCAATATCGATCGGTTCGCCGTCCCAGGCCGGGTCGTCCAGCTTCCCGGTCTTCAGGACGATAGCAGCGACTGCCACGGCCGACAGACGTGCCGCACGACGGCCAATGGCCTCGGCAACAGCTTTGAAGGCTTGCGCATCCTCCAGGGAGGGGCTGTACACCTGAATCTGGTCCTCAAGCGCCTGACGCAGAGTGCCTAGGTCTGGTGTGTTGTCTGCGGCCGCCACAGACATGATCGCGGTGTCGACGCCCCACTGCTTGAAAATGCCGGACTCGGTGGACACGGTGGTGGTCGACTGCCAGTCGTTGGAGCTCGAGTTGACATCTTTGAAGAGCTGGATGTTCTGGTTCTCCAGCATGTCAAAGATGGTCCGGCGCAGAATCTCTCCTAGGAACATGCCCGACACGCGCTTCTCGAACATCTGGATGCCGGGATTGTTGCTTGCCTTGTCCAACGCGATATCCCATGTCGTGTTAGGTAGCACGCTGAGTTGGTTGTCGAAGGAGCCCCACTCGGTGTTTACAACCATATCCCCCGTCGTATCGTCAAACTGACCTGGGATATCCTTCTTGACGTTAGATAGCTTCTCGATATATGCACCGTTGGTGCCGGTGCCGAAAATGGCACCCAGAACCGTCCCTTGCTTGCCAGGCGAGGTATAGGAACGCGCCATAAGCGTTCCGACCGTGTCATTCACAAGCGCAGCAACCTTGACGGGGAGGCCCAGCTTGTCGATCTCGTTCTGCAGCAGCTCACAAACGTCCTTGCCGATAGCATCGGGGATGTCGAAGCCCTTGGTCCACCGCATTAGAATGCCCTTGTTGATGCCGATCTGCTGGACGGGGAAGCTGAAGGTGAACCCCAGACGGAAGATATCCTCATCCAGAAAGCCCTGGGGGTTGCTGAAGGTGAATCGCCGTCTTACGCGGTGCTCGAAACGGTCGCTGTGGTGTGTACAGAGGAATTCCTCGATCTGTTTTGCGAGGAAATAAAACAGTTCCCGGGCGCTCTTTGCGGTCATGAGCGGCTTGGGGATGGCAACCTTGGAGTAGGTGAGGTTAAAGGTGGTGTCTCCGTTCAATTGAACAGAGCATACTCGGAAGTTGGTGCCTCCGAGATCGACGGCGAGATACAGGCCCTGCGCGCATGGGGGTCAGTCGCGAGTCTTGTTGCGCGCGGAATGCGCCGTGCAGCTTACCCTTTCGGTGCCATTTGGGACGCCGGTGACGTATGTGGGAATCTGGCTCAAGCTCGTGCCGTCCTTCTCGAGCCCCTCGTCTGCGGTCATATGAGCTATATTTCACCCAATGCGCGGTGAGTGAGGGCGCGACATACCCATCTGGTGGAGGAACTCGAGTACGCCCTTGTTGAGGTCGTCATTGTTGTACTCGAACTCCTGGACGATGCGGTTTGTCTCGGAAGTGAGCCCCATGGTGAGAGGTACGGAGGTGGGCGCTGAGGTAGGGAAGGCTTGAGGGTTTTCGCAGACGGGTTCCGGGGAGACTTGGGCAAGAGGAGAGTAGGAGGGACGAAGAAGAGGGTGCAGAGGTATTATATGAGAGAAATGGAGCAACTTGGCGTTATGAAGAACAAGCTGGACGAGCTAGAGCAAGGAAGAAGCAGGGTTAGCTATTAAGCAACGTAGACGGGTACGAGGGTACCTCCAGGGTGGGCGACGACACGCGAGACAAAACTGGGGGTAGCTTGGGTGGGTGCAGTGGTGAGATGATGCGGGGCAGTCTGGAGGGGAGCTAAAAATGCAGAAATGGACCGGATTGGGGCCGTTGGAGGGACATGGACCGTGGCCGAGGTTACGATCATGTCCAACTGGCCCGGGCCAAGGACTTACTAAGATTAGGACGGCCGAGACAGCCCAGCAGAGCGGTACCCGGTTAACAGAGGAGAATTCGAGAAACGAGGACGAGGACGATCGCCGTCTTTTCTTTGGGGCGCCTTCTTGTTTGTCAGCTTTGGCGGCGGGATCGTTCATCTGACAGCCTGGGGCGTCGACTCGCGCAACTGAATCGTCGATGGCGCGCCAGGGGGCGCTGCCGCACAACGAAGAGTCCTCCAGTTTGGCGACCGTTGAGAACCAAGGAAGGGGGACGATTGATCCGGCAGGGCGGAACGTCCAAACCCTATAGCGACGCACTGTCTAACCCGCCACTAGAAACTGCTGAATGCGGCGCTGCAATGGTACTCGTCTTTCTTCCCCGGACTTCCTATGCGATAGTTTTCCTGGAGCCGTGTCCTGGGGAATTGTTCCATGCGGAGAGCAGACGTGACCAAAGCAACAAAACCAGAATCCCTGTGATTCCTACAGGCGGCCACCTCAACGATGGTGGACAGGTAGGTACAGTAACAGTAGGCAGGTACCTGTGAGACCCGTTCTCGTAGGCACGACGATAGGGCCTGAGAGATGGCCGAGTCGTTACCAGCAAGTTGCCTGCGCGGTCGTGTGGCTGGCGGAGATTTCGGAACGGTCTGGGTGGAGCGAGGAGGAAAAGGGCCGGATACGCTGCAGGTGAGGTTTGGTAATGAGACCACGGGCGAGTCCAGATAGCTGCACGGCCCCTGCGAGTAAACCCGTACCTGCTGATGGTCGTCGGATTTTTGAGAGATGTCACTTCAGTTCCGCGGTCGAACGGACCGAAATGCTGGATCTGTCCGGGACAAAAGACGTGCAGCGCTGCACAAAGGGGCGATTGGCAGATGGTCAGCTCCGGGCCCAGGAGAAGGGAGTGGTTGAATTGACAGGGCGGTAGGGGAGGACGATCGTGGAGGGGGGTGGAGTCGCACTCTGAGCGCTGGGCGGTCAAGAAGCGCCTGGTCACAAGTTTTGTAGGAGCGATTGGTGAAGGTTATCGGCGTATCTTGCCAATCGACAGATATCCCTTGCTTCTGCCCAGCCCTATGTTATAGTTCGTGGTGGCTGCGAGGCCGCTTTTTTTTTTCAAGATTGCCGCCTCTGCCAACCACAGCACTGAGTGAACCACAGTTCACTGCAAGCCATGCGTTAGTGGGTGCTGCACATTTCTCCCTTGCCCTTCCCAGAACCCAGAAGTGGGACGGGGCGGCACACGCACACCCACTCTGCCACTCAGTCGAATCGCCAGGACGAAGTGTCAAGTCCCAATTGAAGAGTGGAGGCGTGATTCCTAGGACGGCGGATGGGATGACGCGAATTTGTCTGCCGGGCACGGGGCTCCCACACAAGTCTCCACCGGACTCCAACAGCAATTCAGCGGGATTCCATGGGGTGATGTCGCTTTGACGGGGAAATTGTCGCGTGGAGAGAATCGTGGGTTGTCGTGGGTTGTCGTGGGGCACAGAGTGCCCGTGGGCCTGGGCCTCCTGGCCGTCAATGAATCGGGGCCCTCGGTGACGTTGGCGGTCGTTTCTTGGAAAGTTCTGGAGCTAGACGAGCTAGACGAGGGACTGACTGGTTGTCCAATCTTGCTGATGAATCAAGACTGTTTCAAAGCCTCCAAGGTCGGTCTTCGCGACGTGTACTTCGTCCGATGGCACGAGCTGCCAGAGCTGGACGACTCTGCGGAGAGCTGGACAGCGACGAATGCTGGGGAACGGCCAGACGGCGGGGTGGACCGGAAGAAGGAACCGCGACAAAAGGACCGAATTAATGAGTTCAGACCACCAAGAAATGTCGACGGATGTTGACCGAGGCGATCAGGGAATGTTCTTCAAAAGTCGGAGGCCGCAGCAAACATTGGTTAGGTTAATCATAAAGGTTGTCACCAGGTTGTCACAGGTACAGGACTGCGAGATCTCAATCTCACGAGAGGAAGGAACCGTCGGCACAGTGATTGCAACCTCCGCGCCGGGGACTCCGCACTCCAAAACTCAGCGTCCAAAATCCGAGCTCGAGCTCCACGGGGAACGCAAGGAATGCAAAACGGACGAGATCAAGGACACAAGCCCTTTCTCTTATTTTTATGCCAGCCTGGATTTCAATTTCTCCGCCTTGGCTGGAGACTGGAGGGCAGGAAGGTGGAGCCCCTGCCAATTCAAGCAGGTAATCAGTTCATCAACCCGAGATCGTTCCCGGCAATTGTGGACGGAAAGCTGCAACGTGGCTGTTTTTGGCGTGAAACACTTCTTCCGGGGTGAACCATATCGTAGCCACCAACATGTCTTCAGCCTCATATCCCAAGTCCGAGAGCACCAAAACCACTCTAGTAGGAGAGTATACGACGACAACGAGGCCGCCCTAGTTCTGTTTGGCCTTGGCTGGGCCGCATCTCGCCCAGCTCTGGATCTCAACCTCGCCACCAATGCCGGCGTCTGATACGCGTCAGGACTCAGAATCGACATAGATGCTTTTGGTTCGTATTAGTAGAGTCTGGAAGCCCCGCCAAGATTTTGGTATCAACGAAAGACTAGTTTTTGCCAACTGGGGCTTGCAGGGCGCCTTGCTAGGGTCTCTAGCAGATGTAAAGGTGGGTATCTAGATAGTCGGGTGCTGTTCAACGAGATGCTAATTCTCGCTGCCTCGGTAGTGGGAGTGTGGCAACTGTCTAGGGACCTGGGTGATTGCTAGTCACGATCCGAGTGCCGTATGGGCATCTCAGACAATTATGAAGCTGGGAATCTAGGCTCTGCCATGCGTTTAGTTGAGTGTCAGAGCTCTCCAATCTAATTCAAGGGACGGAGAGTCTTGATTGGGTTCTGAGGTTTGGTACATGGTATCACCGTGTCCCCCTCCCCCGTTCCAAGAAATCTTCATCCTAACGTCTGACCATCTACAAATAGTGCAGGGCTGGCGGGTTGCTCAAAGGCCTTAAAAGCTTGTCCAGATATGGTGTTCTCTCAGCTTTGAAGCTGGGGATTATCAGTGACATAGAAAGAGTGGTGCAAGCATCGCCACTATGTATTTCAAGCTGACACCGAACGCCCTACATGCGCAGTTTTGGTTGAGTCAAAGAGATAATTATCAAACTTCGGCATTTTTATATTTGATGTTCTGTGACAGAACAGCTGTGGTCAGACAATGGAATGAAATTTCAGAATAATCTATTTGGAATTGTGCAAAGAAGATGCAGGTGGGAACACTTAAGAAGACCGTTGACAGAGTATACCTAAGGTTACAGAAGTTGTTGAGAGTCTTGATTAAACTTGCAACATATCTCCATCACAGCAACGATCGTGGTTCCTTTTTCTTATGGGTGACTCTAGCAAATTCCCAGGTGAGTGTAGAACTCGTGTGTGAATAGAAGATAATCAAGTGGCTAGTAATGTTACAACAGCGTATGAATTTTCAGGCAGAGACTTGTCGCAATAATGTCATTGCAATCCACCCCTCTTTCTTGTATAATTTTAGCTGTTGGTGGGTTTCCATGGAAGCAGGTATTCGTAGAACTGAAAATGGATGTCCTATGGCAACCCTGCTTCCATTCATACGGAGGGTTTTCAAGTACCCACAAGGACTCCCTCCGTCCGGTGATTCACTCTGCGCATCTTGCTCGAGGTGTGTTCCGTTGGGTTAACCTAACCATCTACGGGATGATCGACTGTAGGGTGATCGATTATTAGATACCTGGTGTAGCAATGAGTGCCCGTCTGTGGCAGAGTCCCTGTCTCATTTGGATATCCATTTTCAGCCCTAGAAACATCTTTTTCCCATATCAAATGGTAGAGAAAGTCATATACCTAATAAAAGTTGCTACAGATTCCCATCCACCTTGCCGGAGGGAGCCGGGCTTCGAACTTGGAATGGACAGCAATACCTGAGCAGTTGTGTTGCCATGCGAAGTCCAAGATATCGCAACTGAAAGCCTACGATGTCGAATCCACCTATGTTTCTATTCAAAGTTCAACCCACCTACAAGTGGTATGCAACAAATCTAGAGCTTGTCGGGTTTCAGATCCAGACCACAACTGTGGTGAGTAAGTTGAGATACCTAGTAGTGGGCCACCCCCCGAAGTGGGCCACCCTTAAATATACACCGCCGTTTCAACCACCCAAATAAGAAAGAGGACAACTCGCTTTATTTTAATCCGATTAACTTCAAATCTTCAACACTTCTTCATTATAACCTTATGAAGTCATATACAGAAGACCAGCTTGCTACGGCACTTATGGCTATTCAAAATGACACCTTAATACGACAGGCCTCAAAAGAGTGGGCTATTCCAAAGACCACACTTCAGAACCGAATTTCTGGAAGACTGCCACGAGAAATAGCCCACCAATCAGAGCAAAGACTTTCGATTTATCAAGAAGACGAACTAGCTAGTTGGGCTCTTTCTCAAGCCAACTTAGGCCTTCCA
>MUZJ01013464.1:0-12052 GCA_003012975.1 Juglanconis juglandina | reverse complement strand
GCCCCGCCGTGGAGCAGTAAGTTGCTCTGCTCTGAGGGACCGCGGGGTTTGACTCAGAAATTTCAACATTAGGAGTGGTCGCGTTTGACTGGTGTACCCAAATTCGCATACCAATCAGTCACCTTCGACCGTTCTTCGACCGTCCTTCGACCGTCCTTCTCACCTTGCCACGGCCGGGAAAATTACAGAACATCAATTGGATTTCCCCCCTCCATCTTGCAGAATTCTCGACGCAATGGCTGGCGAACCATCCGACGCCGCTGCCCCGCCCACGGAGCAGCTGGCAAACCTGCTGCTCGACGAGGTCACCGGAGAGAAGGTATGGTCCTGCTGCTCGACTTTGTTACGAGGCAATCAAGTAAATGCTGACCGCTTCCGTCTCCTAGGTCTCCAAGACCGAGCTCAAGAGACGCCAGAAGGCACGCCAGAGGGAGGAGGAGAAGGCCAAGAAGGCCGCCGCCGCCCCTCCCAAGCCTGCTGCCGCCAAGAAGAAGGACGATGAAGAGGAGATGGATCCTCGCATGTACTATGAGAACCGTTCCAAGGCCGTCAAGGCCCTCCTCGACTCCAATGAGCCGAACCCATACCCCCACAAGTTCTACGTCACCTACGACGACAAGCAGTTCGTCAAGGACTACGACCACATCAAGGTACGCATCGTGTGTCAAGGCCATGAAATATCAATAGCAGGCCGATAGTAGCCAGGTGATCTGACGAGATGAACTTCCACAGTCTGGCGATGTCGACCGCACCAAGGAGCTCCGGATCGCCGGCAGAATCTACGGCCGGAGATCTCTGGGCAAGCTGATCTTCTACGACGTCAAGACCTCCGCCGACACCATCTCCATCGGCGCCAGCATCCAGATCATGTGCCAGGCCGAGAACGTCCCCGAGGGCGTCACCCCCTTCGAGAAGCAACACGAGCACCTGCGGAGAGGTGACGTGATCGGAATCATTGGTTACCCAGGCCGAACCGCACCCAAGAAGCTGCTCGAGCAGGGCAAGCAGGGCGAGCTGTCCATCTTCGCCTCAGAAGTCGTCCTGTTGGCACCCTCGCTGCACATGCTGCCCACCCAACACTACGGTTTCAAGGACCACGAGCAGCGCTTCCGACAACGGTACCTGGATCTTCTGTTCAATGACGCCTCCCGCCAGACCATGTGGACGCGTTCCAAGGTCATCCGCTACATTCGAGACTTCTTCCACGACCGCCGTTTTCTGGAGGTAGAGACCCCTATGATGACTGCCATCCCCGGTGGTGCTACCGCCCTGCCCTTCATAACACACCACAACGATCTTGACATGGACATGTACATGCGCATAGCACCGGAGCTGTTCCTCAAGATGTTGATCGTTGGCCAATTCGGCAAGGTCTTCGAGCTGGGCAAGAACTTCCGGAATGAGGGCATCGACCTGACGCACAACCCCGAATTCACCTCGATCGAGTTCTACTGGGCATATGCCGACGTCTACGATGTCATGAACATCACCGAGGAGCTTGTCTCTGGCCTGGTCAAGGAGCTCACCGGCGGCTACAAGACCAAGTTCACCAACCAGCACGGTGAGACCTATGACGTGAACTGGGAGGCCCCATGGCGGCGCGTGGAGATGCTGCCGGAGCTGGAGCGCGTGTGCGAGGAGAAGTTCCCGCCGTACGAGGAGATGCACACGGACGCGACCAATGAGTTCCTCAAGAAGGTTCTCAAGAAGATGAAGGTCGACTGCCCGCCGCCGCTGACCAATGCGCGCATGCTTGACAAGCTGGTCGGCGAGTTTATCGAGGAGACGTGTATCAACCCCACCTTCATCCTCGAGCACCCGCAGATGATGTCCCCTCTCGCAAAATACCACAGGCAGAAGAAGGGCCTGTGCGAGCGTTTCGAGGCGTTCGTCTGCAAGAAGGAGATTGCCAACGCGTACACTGAGTTGAACAACCCCTTCGACCAGCGTCTGCGGTTCGAGGAGCAGGCCCGACAGAAGGCCCAGGGCGATGACGAGGCGCAGCCCGTGGATGAGAATTTCCTGACGGCCCTGGAGTACGGTCTGCCGCCTACAGGTGGTTGGGGTCTGGGTATCGACCGTCTGGTCATGTTCTTGACCGACAACTATGCCATCCGGGAGGTGCAGGCCTTCCCGTTCATGCGTGACGAGCACTCCCAACCCAAGAAGCTGGCGGCCGAGGTGGCTAATGTTGAGCCCTTGCCCGTTGAGGGGATTGGTGAGTGCAAGCAGTCCCAGTGACACTGCACTCGTTTTTGAAGACACGAAGATGCTAACCGTCTCACAGCTCACAAGTAGAGAGCATCCGGTTTTGAGATAGACGTCCATGATGGCCCATGGCCCTTGATTTCATCCGCCTGGGTCTCCCGATGGAATACCTCGGCGCTGGATTTTCCCATCAAAAGATAGAGTAGAGTGTAGTCTATCAGCGTGGCACAGTACCGCCCACGTTCTACGGTGCATGTGACGACCTGGTCGGCCTCTAAACGATGGCGCCAGTTCAAAGTCGTCACCTCAGATACGAATACAACAAAGTTCCGTTCAGCTAGCACCTTCCAGAACCCTTGTGACCTCTACGGCCATGTGAATCTTACAATCCAACGCTATGCATCATTCAAATCATTCTAACGTCCCGTCGCTGCCAGGAGCGGGACAAGGGACAATTCCCGTGGCGCTCAAGAGCCGTCAGAGTTTTCAGCCGCTCCTTTACTTGGACTGCCTAGTCTTCAATCTGCGCTGTATCTGGGCCAGCGTGGACTTGGGCACCCGCAGCCTGGACCCGAGCACCAGCATGCCCGTAAGCAGCGCCAGCGCGCCCGCCTGGTGGGTGGCGGCTAGGTGCGTAGGTACGATGTAAATTAGGGTGGAGATGCCTAGCGTCACTTGCACTAGCATGAGGTGCAGGACCCCCATGGTCGCCTTCCGCGCCTCCGCGGGCAGCACCGTCTTCACTCGGCCACTGCGGCTGTACGCGAACAAGGCCAGAACGGAGGCGCACACGGCCATGGCCATGATGCGGTGGTCCAGCTGCACCAGGCTCGGGTTCTCGAGCATGTTGCGCCACCAGAGGTCCGACCCGTCGTCCTCGCGTGCGTAGAACTTGTCCCACAGCTCGGATCTGGGCGGCGTCAGGCCGGTGCCCATCATGGGGAACTCGTTGTAGATCAAGCCCGCGTCCAGGCCGGCGACGAGCGCGCCCGTCAGCGCGGTGACGAAGACGAGGGCTGTGAGCGCGGTGGTGTAGCGCTTGAAGGGGGCGAGGGCGGCGCTGGAGAGGGTGGTGGCGAGCTTGTGGGCGGCGGCCGGGTTTGCGAGCAGGCGGTGGGTGCGCAGGATGGAGAGCCCCGCGACGAGCATCCAGCTGTAGCAGACGAAGGCGGTGGCCAGGTGGGTGGTGAGGCGGTACTGCGAGACGCGCGGGTGGGCGCCCTCGGCGAAAAGATCATCCTTCAGCCCCGAGGCGACCATCCACCAGCCGATAAGACCTTGGAAGCCGATCAAGCCAGAGATGCCGATCAGGTTCCAGGCCATGCGCTTGGTGACGCGGCGGCGGGCAATGAAGTAGACGGTGGGGAGGACGAAGGTCATGCCGATGATGCGCCCCCAGAGGCGGTGCGTCCACTCCATAAAGTAGATCTGCTTGAACTCGTCCAGGTCCATGTGCGGGTTCAGCTTGATGTACTCGGGCGAGGCGCGGTATTTGGCGAATTCGGATTCCCAGTCTTCTGCGGACATGGGCGGGAGGGAGCCGGTCACGGGGCGCCATTCGGTGATGCTTAGCCTAAGTGAGGGGGAGGGACCGTCAACATGTGGTTTCCAGGGAGGGTATTTTTGGAGGTGGCGTCAGTCGGGTGTGCATACCCAGATTCCGTCAGCCGGGTCAGGCCACCGAAGACGACGATGCCAAAGACGCTGGCGGCGCTGCCGAGCAGCCAGTAGGCCACAGCCTTGGAGCTGGTCTCGGGGAAGGACCTGCTCTTGGACTTGGTCTTGGACTTGGTCTTGGACTTGGTATTTTCGGCGGTAGAAGCAGTTGAGTCACTGTCATATTTGGCATCCAAGGTCGGGGCAGTGGCCGTCTTCTTGCTGCTGCTCGTGTTCAGACGGCGGACGAAGGAGGAGGAGGAAGAAGAAGAAGCTGGGTTCCGGAGTTGCTGGGTGGTTCTAGACCGTGTCACGGATGACAAGACAGAGAGCGAGGATTTTGTTGACTTGGCGGTAGGGAGGCATTGCCGACAAACGAACGGAGAAGCAGTCGTCGCAGCCGAGGTCGAGGTCGAGGTCGAGGTCCAAGTTGAGTATGCGAGTGGCGACGACCTTGACCGTGATAGTCGAGATACTTGATGGGTCAGTCTTTTCATGGCGGCCCTGCCCACTACTGGCGCAGGCTGAAAGAACGCCATGCCGCCGACACACAGGAGAAATTAGAGGAACGGTCAGCTGCTGAGTGTGGTTGGGCGATGTCGAGGGAGAAGTGAAGAACATAGAAATGCTCTTGTCAAGTCAGGCCATCATCAATTGGATGCATCGTCTGCTTTTTTACCCCTCGGCTGATAGGCCGAGCATGGCTCCGGCCCGCAGGTGCATCTGCAGGGATCAGTCCCTACCGCCACCCTTGCCGTCGTAGCGTCGAAATGCCAACTCCAACGACGTCTGGTGAGAACTCGGAGCTTATAAGATTCCCACCGTTGGATGGGGACTCGGGAGACAGCTCGTCGCCGTCTGCAATGGCATGGACACCGGCAAGTTGAGACTCCCCGCGCTGCACAGCAATGTATCTGCTGACTTGTTCCAGAACGTCGACCAAGGACTATTTATACGCAATGTCGTGAGCCTCAACAGACTCAACGTCAACGCCTTGCGCCTCAGCCTCCCACCAAGAATCTCGCCATGTCGCTCTGCATCATGCCGCGCCATTCACGCTTCTGTTTTTAGGCACGCACATGCAAATGCACATGACCAGCAGATTTCGTCCCCCACTGAGGCTCCGATCCGTGACATCTTGCGCACATCTAGCACCGCCTCACATCCCTCCTCAACATCATCATCCTCTCCCAAAACTTCCTCCGCAAGGCTCTCCAGGGCAGAGAGACGTGAGCGATATCGTGGCGGGACTCCTCCACCGCCCGAACCGTCTAAATCGGAGCCCAAAGCTGTTAGCCTTCTGCCCAAACTGGTGGAGCGTACAGTCCAACATGGTCTTATGCCGACCATCACCGCCACATCGCATCCACAGTCACAGTCACAGTCACAGTGGACGGTGATCATCTCTTTGGATGAGCTCGCCTTATCCGCTGAGGGCACCGCCACCAGAAGAGACCTCGCCGAGGCTGCTGCCGCTCTGGAGTTTGACCGCTTGTTGAACACTTCCGATGCTTTCGTCACCAGGACGTCGTGCCCGCCGACGGGTATCGCCCTCCAAAATGCTGTAGGTGTACTCTCAGCTTATTGCACGGTCGTTTCCAAACGAAAGCCCAACGTGGTCCCACTCGTGTCCACCTGGGGCCCCCAGGAAGACGCATTTCATGCCCAGACCATGATCGCTGGCAGGCCCGTGAGCGAGCCTGCCTCATCCGTCACCAAATCGGCCGCCGTTGCCGTCAACCACCTAGCTGTGGCGCACAAGGTCATCTCAGGCCATCCCGATATCTGGCCGGCTGGCTTTGGGGATCCTTTCCGGTCGAGGATCTTGGTCGGCAATGAAACGGTCACTGTGTTGCGCCAGCTCATCGCTGACGCGCATGACTTCCTGGCCTCGAGCCCATGTAACGCGAGGAGACAAGAGGAAGAGTCATATGTCGACAACTGTCTAGCCGCCTTACCATTTTCTCCTTCCATCGCCAGGATGCTTACTCTGGGTGCCATCACCCACTGTTTAGATGCTCCTATTGTCTTTACCGCCCTGGACTCTACTCGGACGGAGCTCCGCCTCAAAGAAAGGCCGACGCACGTCATAGACAGCGACCATCTCGGCTATGTGTCCGCGCTCCTGAAACTTCGGAAGCTCGTTCGACTTACTCCCATCAAGGCACGAGCGTACCGTCGAGACCCGTTCCCTCCTCCGGCTGACATTTGGGAATCATACTACCCTGAAACTCTTCTCTCGCTCGAAGCGGCAGCCCAAGACGTTGAACACTCTCTGATAGCAACTGGCCTCGTGAAAGCCAGGCAGTCTGACAAGGATTTGTACAAGGTGTTTCCCGAGACGGGTTTCAAAATGAGGTTGGAACCTTTTGGTCCCTTCCGCGGCCAACACAGCAGTGGGAAATATCGCGTGGCGCGACACCTCCTGACCTTGGGATTCAGTGACAACATTGCGAAATACGGGTATCAGGCTTTGATCCCTCACACGGAACCGGAACTACACATAGGGTCCCAGCGTGTGCGGCATGCTACGGCGCTCTTTCCCGCGACTTTGAGGGACAGGCTGGCCAAGATTGGACCGCTGTGTGTCTTCAGTGGGGGAGTCGATCACCCCGACGGTCCGCGATCCAGTACGCGGCATTTCAGCCCCCTGTCGTCGCTGTCAGCCGCGCTCCTGGGGAGGAAGCTCTCCGTCTCTGAGTCAACCGGATCGGACGTGCGAGGACAAGAAATTCAGGACGCCACGGATCCGGACTATGTTGAGCTGGTTATCAACGACTGGCTGCCTGTTCTCGTAAAGTCGTACGCTGAGGGCCTTACGCACAAGCAGGCTCGTGATCTGATCCTGGAAACTCGCGGGCTAATCCACCGTGCGATCGGCAAGGCCTTGGTGGAGTTTTTCAAGTTGAACTTAAGACGCCAGGCTTTCTACGATTTGTTCATGCAACTGCCATTCGAAATAGGACAACCTGCACAGAGAGAGAACCACGACGCAGACGGGATTGGGACCGGAGATCGACTTGTGTTTGCCACGCCATTTGGAATGGCCCATGACGGGAGTGCGCCGGAAAAAGACATGGTTCCAGATAAGAACGAGCAAGCCGAGGATGATCAGGTGCAGGAATTCAAGTCGGCAGCTGTATCTGAAGACGCGAATGGCCCTGAAGCAGCGGGAAACACGTCGGAGCCAGGTGAACTGGCACGAGACGTGGGCCAGGACAAGGACTCACAAACCGACGATCACCAGGCGTTGGAGGTCGGATCTACTGTGAGGCCTCAACACACGAGAAGACAAAAGAAAAAGAACTTGAAGCGACGGAAAAGATATGGCAACCAGGCCAGCCCGGGCTGGCAGCTACGTCTGAAGTCACGAAAAATGTCGAGGCGGTGGAAGAAACGTTAGAACCAGGCCAAGCAAGTTCTTGACGACAGCGGTAGCGACACCTTCAACCAGCTGCCCAACACCGCACGGCGAGACACTTGGATGAGAGAACTCCGCATCTGACACAGCTTCACTCCCTTCAGCACCCACTCTTTATCGACTGATCCTGTGAGTGTATATTTGATGTGTCCAGTGGTGCCAATGCTTGCGCTGTCAGGTCCATCATCGATCAGGACCCGAGTCGTACTCCGTATGTAAGTTTGAAACTCTTCGCATGTTTCGAGGTACGCCGAGTATCGCCAGTGGAAAGATGCCTGCCTCCAGATTGTCGTCTGCAACAGGGCGGGTTTGGGATCCGCCCCTCAAAGGGGCAGGCAGCCTCCTGTGATATCTTCTTCATCTGCATGGCTGGGGCTTCTACGACTCCTCGTGTTGTGTGCGCTACGCATCTGGATATGTTCTGTTGATGCGACGCAACATGGCCTAGGCCATTTGAAGTGGATGGGCAGTCGAGCATCGTCACCCTTTCACATGGCTGTCTCCCTCGCATTCGCAACCTCCTGGAGTTGGGAGACCGTGAGAAGTCAGCCTCAGGGTAACCGGTTGAGAAAGAGCAGATCATCATCGTCGCGATTGTCTTGGCAAGCTGCCTGTCTCCAAATACTATTTTTGACATTAAAAGTGACGGTGGAGATGGAACACTAGATAGGTCTGGAACGAGTGCCAACCTAGCTAGGCCCCATCCTCACAGATGCCTGTCACGCCCTATGGTTTTGTTTACCAACGCCCCAAAAGGCGTACACTCTGCTCATGCTGTACCGTGGCCGGTGTTCTATCGGGTATCATCGCGTGCATGCAGCGAGTGTATCAATGTACCATTCCCAAAACCCACGATATCCCCAGAAGTAACCCGCCTCCTCTTTCTGAACACCGTCCAAACCGGTTCCCTTCCGTTCCGTATCCATGCAGGTCATTTTGGTGAACTCTTGATTCCTCTTCTTCCGTCTCTTTCTCAGGATGTGTTGCCGCTGCTCATCACCCCTCCGCTGGCCGCCTCCTCGGTCTTGTCCTTGGTGCTCTTCTTGAACGACATCAAGACCTCTTTCAAGCTGCGGCGCTTCTTGCGCGGCTCATACAGCGCCTTGTGCTCCGTGCCGATGTCGTGATGCGACTCGTAGTCGACGTGGACGAACGCGCGCTCGACGTCCGCCAGCCCTTCCATCTTGCGCTGCAGGCTCTGGCTCACGTCGTGAGATATCTTGAGCGGCAGGTTCTCGTCCATAACCACGTCCACTTCGACGTAGTACTTCTGGCCGGCATGGTAGGCGCGACACTATGATGGCTTACCGTTAGTCTTGTGGTCAAATTGTTCGTGTTGTCTCGAGATGCGTGCGGGATCGCCAAGGTGTCTCCGATATATCGGGAGGGGGGAGGTCGCGCAAACTTACCGTGTCGACCTTCAGGATCTGCGGATCGTGCGTGATCGTCATGTACACCAGCTTGCTGATGAACTCCTTGGGCGCCGACTTGCCCACCAGTAGCCACACCTGGTCGAAGGCGTTGGACACCCACGAGAACAGGATCAGCAGCGCGATGCAGATGGCGCCGATCGGGTCGAGGTACCACACGAAGCGGTCGCCCACGATGGACATGATCAGACCGAAGATGTTAACGACGATGTCATTTCGGTGGTCGATCTGTGCCACAGAGGGAAAACATTTGTCAGTAGGACGGAGAATTCATCGAGACGTGTTGTTGCGCAGAATAGACTTACGAAGAAGACGTGGACGGATGGGTATCTGCGCAGGAAGAAACAGTATACCATCAACGTGGACTTGGCGCCAACTACGCTCGTATTGGGTCAGTCCAGCAACCTTGTCATGACGAGTGCCATTTTGACTTACTGGCACAGGCGACACAGACCAAAGGAACAATCTGTAGCGGCCCAGATGTTCTAGCTCCCTCGCCAAGCGCTCTGCCTGACTCAACCAGAAGTTGGATGGCGACCGTGGTCATCAAGGCGCAGAAGAGGATGATGCCGATGGTCTCGATTCTCGTTCGGCCTACCGGGTATTTGTATACGCTAGGACGAGCTGCCATCCTCGAGGTGGTGAACATGACGAAGGAAGACACGAGGTCCATCTGCGAGTTGTCAACGGCCGTGCACTCATATTCTGAGGACACGATAATTCATGGAGACTCACGAAGGCATCGGCTGCTGTTGCGAACAGAGACAGGGACCCTGTGGAGACGGCGGCGTACATCTGGATGACGAAGAGACAGCAGTTGACACCGAAGGAGGCGTTGACGGCGAAGCGGATCTTGGGACCCATCTTGACCGCCTCGGCGACGGCGAGGCGTTCTTCGTCGCCCGCGCCCAGGAACTCGTCGATGAGCTCATTCTGGCGGGTGTAGTACTTCTTGAGCTTCCTCTTGTTCCCCTTGGGGTACTCCGCCTTCATCTGCTTGCTAGTCACATTGTCCTTCCTGTGGCGCTCGAACGCCAGAGGATCCAGGCCCGTGTAGCCCGGGCCCAATGTGTCGCTGGTGGACGACGTGGCGACACAGTCATGCGCCGCTGCCTCCTTGGCCGTGCTTGACAAGGATTTACTGCTGTCACCCGTCTTGTCGTCCCCGGAGGCTACTCCCTCGATGCGGAGGTCGGAGGCGGCCTGCTTTCCTTGGGTGACCGGGGTCTGTGGCTTGGATGAGGCTTGTCCTCCGACATCTTTGCTGCCTATATCTCAAGAGAAAAAAGAAATGGAAAAGGTCGTTAGCCGGATGGGCACACTATAGCATGTGTCTTACTGTCAAGGCCTTGGGAAAATATGGAGCCACTCAGGTAGATTGCCTAGGGTTGGCGAAAGTGATGAGAGTGTTTGAAACACTCCTGGCGAGTGGGAACGGAGGATGAGACTCTCGACCAAACCGTACACAAGAGAACAACCCAGATAAGATGCTCGCTCGGTGGGGAAGGGCCGCTCTCAGTGAGTAGGCTGATGATATTGGCTGCGGCGTAGAGGGTTGGAGAAAGACTGGAGAAAATCATGTGCACATACTTTGTGGATTCGGTGTATCTGATCCTTGGGACGGATTTGCTGATATGTCGTCGGTGGAGGACATGTTGAGCAGAGTTTTCGCAACACTGACCTCCTCAGGGAAATTCCAGCGTAGTGTGGCAGTGGTGATAAGAGAAGAGTCTGAAGTCGTTAGGCCTGTTTGTGTTTCTCTGCTTCTTCGTGTTTGTCGTTTGCATGGAGGAGATGAGGGAAAGAAGGAAGTTAAGGCTCAGCTCTGGTTATAACAGATCAACCACCGGAGAGGTTATTCAATGGCCTTTCTG
Source organism: Juglanconis juglandina (assembly GCA_003012975.1). NCBI lineage: Eukaryota > Fungi > Ascomycota > Sordariomycetes > Diaporthales > Juglanconidaceae > Juglanconis > Juglanconis juglandina. The sequence goes on along the minus strand of MUZJ01013464.1, from coordinate 1,463 downwards.
CGAGGTTCTGAGCAATATATTGATTCTAGATTCGCTTTCGAAAGAAAGAAAAAAAAGACTTCCTATCCCTGATTCACGCTCGGTCCGTAGCCTCCTCGGGCGAGAAAAGCGAGTCCAGGCCACAAGTGATGTGTGCGGAGGCGAGGAAGGGGAATGCGGCCGGACCAGCCCCTTCATACACTTTGCTCGGTCTCGGTACGACATAGCGATATACGCGCAGTATCGCGGCAGTCACTAACAACCAATGCTGCTTTGAAGGAAAAGCGCATCCCGCCAGTTTGGACGGCCAAGAGGCAGGAAGGGCTAAAATACGGGCGCCGTGTCAAAGCCAAGGTTGCAAAAGGTGGTTGGGTGCGTTCAAGCAGGCACTACCGTGGTTTGGACAAGGAACAGGTCTCTCTCTACACTAGCAAAGCGATGGCGGCTCAAGAGCGCCGGAAATCGTAGCCGGGCAGGGAAGGTCGAGGCGAAGAACTAATGCCGATCACTGGACGGATCCACTGTCAAACCTCGGTCTTGGGGGAAGGCAGATAGACGTTGTCGGCTGGCGCTGAACGGAGACCAAGTCTGCGGGCGCACGAATAGTGAGTTACTCTCTCTCTCTCTCTCTCTCTTTCTCTCTGTCTGTCTCTCCGGTTCCATCCATGGCTGCGACAGAGGACAGGACAGGACATGATCCCGTCGTGGGAGAAAGAGAGCAAGGAGAATATGTGCGTCCGTCCGTCCGTCTTTTCGCAGATCTCTGGAAGCTTGGACGGCCAAGGCGGCGCGGCGAAATCTTGAATCATTTGTTCTCAGGTTCCTGGGTTGGACTAACAAGGTGGCCAAGAAAGACAAGCTTTCCAGGGAGGGAGGGAGTCAGTTCTTGTTAATAGACAAGAGATGATTGGTTAGCGCTGCGGTAAGAAGGTGTTGCCGATGTGTGGCCGATGTGAGTGGGTATTAGGTAATCGTGGTAGAGAGGGAGACTGGATCGGAGACTGGATCCGAGACGCGAGACGGAATCCGAGACGGAGGCAGATACTTATATATGTCGGGACTGAGGATGCGATGATTCTAGACGAGATCACGAGTCGGTCCCGTCGCGGAGAGGGTTTCTGGAACTGACGTCAGGCCAGGCCGTGTCCAAGCGCAGGGCGAGGAAGAATGCACCGGAAGAATGCACAGGAAGCTTGCTGGAGGCATCGTGGGATGAGGCATCGTGGGATGAGGCATCGTGGGATGAGGCATCGTGGGATGAGGCATCGTGGGATGAGGCATCGTGGGATGAGGCATCGTGGGATGAGGCATCGTCAAATCCTAGCTACGTGTACCGTTCTACTGTGGATCTATATACGATATACGCATCCTCTTGCCGTAGGATTGGATTCGGCACATGGTGGTGTGCGATCTTCTGGAGATACCTGGTGGGACGACACTGGTGGGACGACACTGGTGGGACGACACTGGTGGGACGACACTGG
>MUZJ01013463.1:0-12047 GCA_003012975.1 Juglanconis juglandina | reverse complement strand
AGTATATATACTTTATACCTTATAAAGAGGCTAATATAGTAGAAGAGTTTATATATACCTTCCTATAGAAGATTATTAATAATTACGGAATACTTAAGGAAATTATTAGTAATAGAGATAAGCTCTTTACCTCGAAATTCTAAATATTACTTATAAAATAATTAGGCTTAAAATAATAAATAAATATAGCCTATTATCCTTAGATAGATAGATAGATAGAAAGGATTAATTAAATCCTCGAATAATACTTTAGATTCTACCTTAATTATTAGTAACATAACTAAGTTAAATTGCTATTATTAGTATAGTTCGCTTATAATAATATACGAACTTTAATAATAGAAAAGTTACCTTTCTTTATAAATTATAATTATAAACCGAAGGCCTATTACGAATAGATTAAAGGACTAAAGGGCCTTATAATAATAACGAAAGCCTACAATATTAAGAAAATCTAAAAAGAAATCTAATAATAAATAATATTCGTATAGTAACGAATAACTAAAAATGCAAACTATAATAGGATTAGGGGACTAATCCTTAAGGAGGGAGATAAAGCCTACTTACTATAAAAAACTCCCGGAAATGCAAAATCGAATATTAAATCATAGCAGCTAAGCGATAAATTAGATTATAAAAAACTTAGACCCTTTAGGATTTTATAAAAGTTTTTCGATATTAACTACGAATTTAAGTTATTAGAGACTATAGAATTATAAACTAACGTTTTTTATATAGCACTTCTTAAACTAGCACTTATAAATATAAGAATAGATACTATAGTAATAGTTTATACTAAAGATAATAAAAAAGAATATAAAGTCGAATAGATTATCGACTTATAAAATAATAACTAGGAGTACTTTATTAAATAGAAAGGTTATAAATACGACGAAAATATATAGGAACTAGTTAAGAACCTTTAGTACTATTAGCAGAAGCTCTAATAATATTATTAGATAACCTATTACTTAGAAAACTAGACTAGTCTATTATAATGTTACCTATATTAATTAAATTCTAATTAAAACTATTAAAAGAAGGATTATAAGTAATAGCAGCTAACTCTTTAGTAACTACGTCCTAAATTACCTTAGCAGTCTAGCTATACTCCTTTTTAGCTAGACCCTTATTTACTAGCTTTATACTCTTCTCTTAAAGAAAATACTTTTATTTCTTTAGATAAGATAAATAAGAAAAGGATTTATTTAAATAGGGTTAGATATCTAATAAATACTCCTCCTCCTCTAACTTATAACCGTTTAGACGAGATAGATCGTCTATTATCCGAGATATTAGGAGGGTTAGCTTAGAAAAATCCCTGAGGAAGAAAAAACATTTATAGGAAGAGATAGGAAGACGAGAACTATTATAGGAACGACTATATTTAGTATATTAGGCATAACCTTTTACAGCATCTACTATTTTGCAGACAACGCCCTTTTCTAAGTAGAAAGAGTATAGTATAACTTTATAACCTTAATGCTTAATAAATGAAAAACGCGTAAGGCAGGCAAAATATTTCTTTAATAAAGAAGGAAGAATAGATAATTTTATAATATATAAAGTTTAGGTTCTAGAAGATATAACGAATTAGGAAGGCATAATTATAAAGAATGGATTATAAGAATATTATAGAAAGAAAACTTATTAGCTAGGATCTTTAAGACGAAGACTTTAGCGAGGAAGATAATATTATAACCTAAGTATATTAGTAGGTTAGGAAATAGGCCAGTATATAATTAAGCTATAGGAAGAGCTTTTATCTAATATAACAAGCGGGGATAGGACTCTCTTATATTAGATTAGGGTTCTAATCAGTTATATTACTTAAGGTTAGGGTTAGCTTATATAGGATTATATATATTTACTAAGGCTTAGTAAGTAGCGAGGATCTAGTACTAAAGGCGTATAAAGGCACAGATATATAAAGCAGGGTAGTTAGCCTCTAGATAGGATTTCCTTTATAGCTCTTTAGTTATTGATCTAAGTATTTATTAGACTTATAGAATTTAACTACCCTTTAAATAGCCTAACGGCTAGTGATCTTACTAACTTAAAGAGAAGACGTCGTTAATATTGCACTCGTACTATACCTTGATAACTAAGATCTGCTAATATAAACTCTCTAACGTATTAAGCCCTTACAGGTATTTAGTATAATCATTATAAGATAGTTAGGGACGTCTTAGACTTATTAGTAAATTCTTATAAAAGCTTACTAGACTAGAACTTAACTACCTAGTTTATAATAAGGACCTTATAGCAATTATCAGAGTATATAAAGAATAGAAACAGTACCTTATCGGAGTAATACACCCGATTATAATATATACGGATTATAAGAACTTCGTATAATTTATAATAACTAAGGTTCTTAATAAACGATAAATTAGATAATTAGAGTTCTTATCGCAATTTAATCTTAGAATTATCTATAGGAAAGAAATAGAAAATAATAAAGTAGATACTTTTAGCAGACGGTTAGACTATAAATACTATAAAGAACTCGACGGATAGACGATCTTTATATAAGACTAATAAGGAAACCTAGTATATAATAAGTAAGAAATTAATACTATAATTAGAACGCAAACTATATATAGGAATCCACCGAAAATAACTATAAAATAATAGAACGACTTTATTAGGGAAATCTATAATATACTAGCATATAATTACTTAAGAATAATATATCGAATTAAAGAAGTTTAAAACCTACTAAACCTAAAGTAACGAATCGAATAAATCCTTAAGAACTATAACGATTATAGACGTAATAAGATAGAACAATATAAGCCTTACAGAATTCTAAAACCTCTTCTAATACCTAGTACTATTTAGGAATCTATTAGCCTAAACTTTATTATTAAGCTACTATTATTATAAGAACCCTTAACTAATACCGTCTTTAATAATATTTTAATAGTAGTTTGCAGACTAATAAAGTATATATACTTTGACCCCTATAAAGAGGCTAGTATAGCGGAAGAACATATATATATCTTTCTTTAGAGAATCCTAAATAATTATAAAATACTAAAGATAATTATTAATAATAAAGATAAGCTCTTTATATCTAAGTTTTAAATATTACTTATATAATAACTCGGCTTAAAGCAGAGAATAAGTATAATATACTATCCTTAGACGGATAGATAAATAAAAAGGATTAACTAGATTATAGAATAGTACTTATAATTCTACCTTAACTACTAATAGGATAACTAGGTTAAACTCCTACTATTTACGCAATTCGCATATAATAGTATATATATATCTATAACAGAATAATTACCTTTCTTTACAAACTATAGATATAAGCTAAAGACCTATTATAACGAAATTATTAGACTAAAAGCATTAGCAGTAATTAAGAAAGTATAGCAAATTAAGGAAATTTAGAATAAGATATTGCAATATCTTCTTTTTATATAGCAACGAATAGCTAAATATATAAACTAGAAAAGGATTAAGGGACTAATCCTTAAGGAGGGAGATAAAGTCTACCTTCTTCGACGTAATATTAAAACTAAGTAATTTAGTAATAAACTCGATTATAAGAAGATCGGATTATTTAAGATTTTATAGAAACTTTTAGATATTAATTATAAACTATTACTACTTTAGATTATAAGGATATACTTAATATTTTATATTATTTTACTTAACCTAATATTAACAAACGCTAAATTAGATATAAATGTTATATTAGAAAATTATAAATTAGAATATAAAATCGAATAAATCCTTAACTTATAGAATAATAATATAAAGTACTTTATTAAATAGAAAGGCTATAAATATAGCGAAAATATATAAGAACTTATTAAAAACCTCTAGAACTATTAATAGGCGTTATAGTAATATTACTAAATAATTTATTATTTAGGAAATTAGACTAATCTACTATAGCGTTCCTTATATTAATAGAATTCTAATTAAACCCTTTAAAATTAGGATCTATAGCTACTTTAGCAGACTCCTTGGATATTATAGCCTATACGTCGGCGGCAAGGCATATATACTCCGCTTTAGCCTCCTCCTTTTCTATATACTCTAACTCCTTTAGATTATTAATACTATAATATATAGCGCGTATTATTTTCTTAAATTATATCTGCTTTTACTTATATAACTACTCGACTTCTGCTATAGCCGAACGAAGACGCCCCTTAGCACTTTCTAACTTATCTTTAAGTTATTAATGCTAGGTGCCGATTTGCTATAGCTCCGCTGTATTAAGACCCTAGACGTTATAATAAGAACGACTAAGACGTATGAATTTAATATATTAAGAAGACTCGTTAGGTGAAACCTAATAAGACAGAATACTATAACCCTTATAAAACGAATAGAATAGCATAGTAATTGCGTTCTAAAGAATAATAGAAAGAAGGGAATCTTTCTATTAGGTTTTTCGGAATACGGCTTGAAGATATAAGAATTATAGATTCTTAACAATATAATGAATTAGGTAGGCATAATTCAAAGGAATAGGTTAGGGAAAGAAATTAGAATGAGGAAGGAACTTACTAAGATCTTTTAAAACGAAAGACTTAAGGAGGAAGATAATATTATAACCTAAGCATGTTAGCGGGTTAGGAAATACCTTTCGAGCCCGAAGTCTAATATATTAGGCAGGGAATATCTCTTATATTAGCAGCCTAGGGTTAGAGTTGCCACGAATAGATATATTAGATATATTGCTATCTAAGTTATCTATAGATATATTTGATAAGTTGCTATCTAAGCTATCTAGTATTAAAGGCGTATAAAGGCACGGATATATAAGGATACGGTTATTACTGCGGATAGTATTTCCTTTATAGCTTTTCAGTCATTAATCCAAGTATTTATCTAGAATAGCCTTACGGCTTTTAATCAGCACTCGAAGATAGGTCTTAATATTGTTACCTAGTACCTCTGCTACCGTATTGCTAATATAAACCCTTTGACTCCCCTACTTACTCACAGGTATTTAGTGTGATCATTACACACCTATCTTTAATATATTATATAGGTCAGACATTTATATAGATTTAAAGTCCTTCTCCTTTAAACTTATAAGAGTTATACCCTTACTATATAATATCCGATTAATAAGTTCTCCTATATATTATAGAACTTATAAGGAGGTACCTTAATACCTAGCTAATGAAGATATAGGCGAAGTTCGCTATTAATAGGACTGCGATTAGTAATAAAGGAGCTTAGTTCTACTATATTTTTAGCCGCCTTAGGGCTTTTAAAAAGCATTTTCTACTAAATATATTAGCAGTTATAATCTTTATAATGCAGCCTAAGGCATTTTTAAACTAAATCCGGATAGGATTTAGAAATATAAATATAATATAGAAAGCAAGTATTAGCTTAATTATAATATAATAGCAACTCTAGGAGATAATAGTAGTATTCCTATTATAATATAATAAGACTTTATATATAATAAGGGCCTGGAACTAGCTTAATAATTATAAAATTATCCTATTAATAGTAACTCTTTTAATACTAACCCGGGAATACTTATAATCGATAATCGGCTATATAGCCGATAAAGTGCCTAGAGTTATAATACTATTTTAAGGTTTAAATAGCATCTTTATAGGTCTTACTACTATTAATCTATTAACCTTTTTATCCGAGCCGATAAATATCGATATTTTAGCTATAAGGACGAATATTAAGTATTATAACTATTATTAATTCGGCTATTACTAATAAGACTATCCCTAATATAAGAAAGGAAAAGGCAAGCCCTAAGGCGTATAAATAGTAAATTTAATAACTTCTTAAGCTAAAGAGAGGGAGAAATAGCTTAGTATAGTTTTAAATAAAAAGGTAAAAAACTTTAAATTCTTTTAGGTAAAGTTCTTAAAGATTATAATAGCTATCTAAAGTAAATAGAATTATAGATTTTTTCAAAAAGCTATATACTTAGTTAATACCCGGACTTTATCTAGAATAGCACTGCCTTAATACTAAATAAATAATAGCTTAGCTTTTAAGAAAGTAATAACTAAGTAATAAGTCGCTATATACTTTAGATTAGTATATTAATATATTAATAAGGCTATATTAACTAAGGTATTAGTAAGTTTAGTAAAAGCTCCTAAGTAAGCTAGCTAAATAGGCTAGATTAAAACAAAGGAGGGGTTAGAAAATTACTTCGGATTAAATATCCTAGGTTCTAAAGCTAGCCTACTCCGATATACCCCTTAGCTGTTTACCTCCCTTTTTATATTATATTCCCCTATTAGTAATTACTAAATGATATTTCCCTTAATAATATTAAACCCCTTAGCCTTTTAATATTTATATAAAAGGTCCCTTAACGAATAAGTAATAATTCCGTCTTATATTATACTAGGTAATAATTAGGTCCGGTTTTTATCTAGATTAAGTCTAAAGTAGCGTTTTCGACATATAGAAATATACCGGGTTAGTATTATAGCAATAGCAGATAACCCCTTACTATTTTCTTTCTGCGCCGGCCGGAGAGGAGGGCATATAATAAGCTTAGGCTTTGCCTAGCTAAAAGATAGGGTTAGCTTTAGATCTACTAGGTAATGCCTATTTAAAGCTTAATATTTACTAGTTCTCTCTTCTACAGTTATTCTTAGCACTTTAAATCTTAACTTTATTCAGGCACTTATCTTTAATACGTTATATAGGTCAGACCTTTATACTATTATTTTATAAAGAATTTAGATAAGGATATACTTAAAGCTTTCCCTGGCTAACTTACTTTAATCTAATTATTATACTATTTATTTGTATCGATGTTAGTATTATACAAGCTATATTTATATCATCTAAACTTTAATAATATTATAAGCTGGCTTATAAAGCTCTTAGAATCTTAATATTATCTATTCACTTTAGTCCAAGTATTAAATGGCCTTTCTCAATACGTACGTACTGATGGTAAAACAAATAGCGCGATAGAGGTGGAGACGAATTGTATTCAGCTCTATCTCGTACGAAGGAAGAGGATACGGAGTCTCCGATCTTTGTATAGAGTCTAAGTACTTGTTTCAGGCGCACGTAACAGCGCCTGGTTCTAGTCTACTAGCCACTATAGTGGCTAGCACCGGAGTCTCCACCATGCCTCGTACGGGGCCGCAATGCCAATTATTCCAACACCAAGGGTTATTATTCTGCTCTCTTACTATTAACGGCACTATATAATCTTAGGTGCTAAGCTTTTAAGCATTCTCTAGTATAGAAAGAAAACTGTTATAGCTTTTATAGCTATATTAACAGCTTAAAAAACAATAACTACTTACTGGGTCTATGCGCATATATGCCTGCCCGAATGGCCTATTGATATATGCAACACCTCCGATTTTTATCATCCAGATTCAACTGAGATGCAAATTTTCGTTGTACGAGACTCACGGGGCAGCGGAACAGAGTCATAGTTTCGAGCCGGAATAGATGGCTGCGTCTTGATTGCGCCCTTCGATGACAAGGCGTAGACCCCACCCCACTGTTACTACTACCTTCAAGTCAATTTCCCCTTTGACTCATCCGAGCGAGCTTGTTTCCCACTGACAACTCTCCGCTCACTTCACAGACTCGCCAAACTCATACGCAATATTTCCCACAGTCACTATTCCGGCAGGCCAAGGAAGATGAAGACAATCGGCTTCCTCGGCGGCATGACGTACAACAGCACCGCCCTCTACTATACGCTCATCAACGGGCACGTCCAGCGCACGCTCGGGGGCTCGGCATCAGCCTCGCTCATCATGCACTCCTTCAACCACGCCGAGACCGCCGCGCTCTTCTCCACCGGTAGGTGGGATGACGTTTCCCAGAAATTTATCACGGCGGCGAAGCACTTGAAGGCGGCCGGCGCGCGTGGCGTCGCCATCGGGTGCAATGCTGGGCACAAGGTGGCCCAGGAGATGGAGACGGGGTCAGGGCTGCTGGTCCTGCATATCGCGGACTTCACAGCTGATGCTATCAGGGAGAGCGGGTGGTCTAAGATTGCGCTGCTTGCGACGAGGACGGTGATGGAGGAGGGCTTCATCAAGGAGCGACTGAGTGAGAAGACCGGTGTGGAGGTACTGATACCGGAAGAAGAGGAGAGGGTCGCTATCAATGCTGCAGTGTTTGAAGAGCTTGGTGCTGGCATTTTCACCGAAAAGACGAAGGCAATGATGATTGGTGTGGTGGATAAATTGATTAAGCAGGGCGCACAGGCTGTGGTGCTTGCTTGCACTGATCTACAGTTCGTCTTGAAGCAGGAGGATGTTTCCATCCCGCTGCTCGACACTATGGAGCTTCATGCGAAGGGACTGGCAGCTTGGTCGCTAGCGGATAAGGTTGAATCCTGAGTACAGTCTGCGAGGAAGGTTGAATTTGTTCTTGAGTGGGGGTCTGTGCCTGGGCCAGGCTCGTTTGGGGACGATCTCACTTGTCTCATAACGATGAGGCTGTCTCCTCTCCACGTGCAGCGTGTATCGTTTTTTGAGGATCAGAAAATGTACAGTAATACTTTCCTCTGGGGTCGCGGACGTACGACGGAAGAAGCGGGGAGTGTCGGCACGGAACGGGACACTCACTATATTCAAAACGACTAGGCCTTAACACACTTGAGTCTGGATCCGAGTTAACGAGGATGCCTTGTAGCCTCAATCAACTCAGTTCCAAACCGTTCACTCGATTTTTTCCCTGTATTGAGTTGCCAGGGAGTTTCGAAACCGAAATGAGAGCAAAAACTGAGATAAGACAGCTAACCTTTAAAAGGCATACCCCATGGAATCAGACGTAGAACGTCAATACCTATCTTGGTGCACAATTCTTCAATCATCCTCCCATATCTACCATTAAACCTAGGTCTTAAAAACTCTGTCTGGGGCTCCACATCTCAAATTTTCGTCAAATTGCTGTTGCTGCTGGAGAAGATCTACCTCTGCCCCAAGAGACTTTTAGTTTATCGCGGAAAGGCCAGATACTGCGGCATACAGCACCTCCTCCTTCGCGATGACAGACTACAGTCACGTTTCACACTGTGAACACGTACCTGAGTATTACTAGACCGAGACAGCTATCGAGAACGTGGATGGTTCCGTCAATATATCTGGGGCCTCGACATCGAACGCCATGTAATTACAAAGACGCTCGAGGAGCGATTTGGTCCAGACGGACTAGAGTTGGACTTGGCGGAGAACGACCTCTACAAGGTCTGGGCTCCTGATCAATTTAGTACGGTAAGAGGCCCGCACGTATCATCCTGGAAAAATCGTTGGGAGTATGATTGAACTTCAAAAGTCTCTTGGACTTTGTGACTATTCTAGTAGGCAAATAGGCCCCTACTTATAGTTGAAATAGGCCCTTCAGGCCTTAGTTGCCAAGCCTATTCGAAAGCCTGTACGTTTTTGGTTACTTTCAGCAAGTATCAGCTAAGATATGCTCAGAATGACTTCGCTCTGTGTAAGTAGGCGTCACGGAAGTGGAAGAGGGCTTGGTTCCTGGAGAGTGCCCTGGTCTACGTTCCGTGGTACAGTATTTGAAGGATTGAGAGCAAGATAAAACCTTGAGAGATATATTTTATAATGTGTGGAATCGTTGGGTGAACAATCGTTTTGACCTTATTTGCACACACTTTGGTCCACATACTATTGTATCTATATGCTTTGATCTCAGCTAGTTGACCTGATAATTCTAGGTATAGGTAGCTGACATGTCTCAATCAGTCTCCCACTGGTCCTGATTTATGTGTGAGCCAGAACCGAGCGATTGGAAGTTTGATTCATGTAACGTTTACAGTCTAAAGCCCAGTAGTGACTCAACAATCACGGTAGTAGACTCAGCTCTCTAGAGCTCGACCGTCGGGAATGAAGCCATCCATTACAGAAACTACATCGATTTATTGTTTTGACAATTGATACCTACCGCCGCCCACCACATTAATCGGCAGAAGTCTCACCATCACCACGGAACTAAAGAAGAATTATCAACAGCACCACACAATCATGTACGATATCAATTGTCTCTGGGACAAGCCATCTAAGATCATCCACGACAAAACTACATGGGTTACCACCGAAGTGCCGATCAGACACCTCAACCTAGAGCTACTCAAAACATGGCTGAACCTACACTTCGGCAGTGGAGGCTACGACTTCACAGTTAAGGAGAAGGTCTTTGAGATTCTAGCGCCGGCGCGTTTAGACCAGGTGGGTATTTGACGTATGTTAACACCGATGCCTTCTCATTAGGCTGATATTACGGTTTTAGGATGACCTTTCCGCCCTGAAGAGCTCATTCCGTACGCCAGCGCAAGAGATCCAGGCCGTCCTGGGTGAGGTCTCTGGGGAATTACATTGGAACGACTTGAGCTCCAATCAACAGGACTTGTATTTAAGAGCGCGTGGTTTTCGTTGGGATCGGAACTATCCTGGGATGAGGCTGAAGAGACTAGGTAAGGGCAGGGGAATGGGAAACGGGGAATCTCTGCCTACAGTCAGAGGTGCGCCCACTGTTAATATTGTGGGGCCTCAAGACTCTTTCCAAGGCTCAGCTGGTGCCTAATTCGAAAGCTTTTTGGGTTCAGGCGGTCAACGTCTCTGGACGGCGGAAAGTCTTGTTTCGTATGGTTCGTATGGACCCGTACCTACCTTAGGTATCTAGGTAGGCGACGATAATGATTGTGCGGACCCTGGACATGGCCTCCCTCCGCAATGAATTCGTCAAATGACAAGAGTCTACTCATTTGCTCGTCGGGGATTCATGCATTGGCCGGGCAGTCCTTAGGTAAGTGGTAATTCAATCACAGTTGTCTTCCCGATAGAGTGCAGCAATTAGGTACGTGAATGCGAGCGAAGCACTGACTTCATCAACGGCACTTTCGATCTCATAGCGTTGTACTAAGTTGAATAACCCACTTTCCGCCACCCCCCTGTTTCCGCTACCCTTAATAGACCATACCGCCCTTTCAACTACTTAGAGATAGAAGTAAATAACTTGCTCAATTTTAATTTAATCAGTTTCTAAATTCTAACAAACTTTAATTATGCTTTAATAAAGCTATATATAGAAAATCAGATTATTTCGGCACTTATAGCCGTTTAAAATAGCACTTTAGTTTAATAGGCCTTAAAAGAATAGGGTATTCTAAGGTCTATATTTCGAGATCGTATTATAGGACGATAACCGTAATAAATTACTTATTAATTAAAATAAGACTCTCTATCTATTAGGAGGACGAACTAGCTAGTTAGGCTCTTTCTTAAGCTAATTTAGGCCTCCTACCGACTTATAAAGAGTTATAGACTTTTATAGAAAGATTCCTTTAAGTTAAAGGGGACTTAATATAATTCGGGAAATATTAGGTAGCTTTTTTCTTAAGCGGAACCTAAGGCTAAAGACTTAAAAAAGCTTTCGAATAGACTTAAAAAGAACTAATAGGGCTATAACTCCGGTAATTAAATCTTAGTTCTAATTATTAGCTCTCTTAGAGATTTAATAGATTAAGCTAGCTAATAGATAGAATATAGATAAAGCGGGTATAATTAAAGGCTAAGGAAGTAATAGCTTAGTTCTTAGAAGTGCCGAAAGTTCTTTAGTTTAAAGAAAAGACTTTAGTTCTCGACTTTAGACTTTATTTATTAAGTATATCTCGGCTAGTAGTAACTCTTTTCCTTTACTTATTATATTTAAAGGTAAATCGGTTTAATAATAATAGTTTCCTCTTTAATTAGATCTATATAAAGATTAGCTATTTATAGCTACCGAAAATGCCTAGACTAGTAATTTAATAGTACTTAAATAGCTTTAAAAGATCTTTATCTTAAAGACTTAACTAATAAACTTAAAAGAAAAGCGACTATTTATTATAAACGGCTACGGAAGCTATATAATTATAGAATTTATATAGGAGTGCTTTTAAAATAATATTCTTCTGCTTTATTTGCCCCTTTATACTTCTTATATCCTTTAACCTTTTAATCTTAGAGTCTTTTCCTTTTTTAAGCGTTCTTAATATAAAAGACTTAATTAACTATATTAATAGGAAGAATTAATAACTATTAGAA
>MUZJ01013462.1:0-12043 GCA_003012975.1 Juglanconis juglandina | reverse complement strand
GGTAGGTAACGATAAGGCCCGTACGCCTAAGCGTATATACGCTATAGAGGACTACAGCATAAAAGAGGGATAGTTGTTAAGAATGCGGGGCAAGCCGATATAGGGTAAGCCGGCTTATCGCTTAAAACTAGCTATAGCCCCGCCTTCCACCCGATAGAGATTCTTACTTCCGACAAGAATCAGCTTCTGTAATACAACAAGGTCGCTGATGGCAATACTGTTCCACCCTACTAAGTCCCTCTACCTAGCTTGTTATTGTATATTAGCAAGCCTTCGTAACAAGGGGATACTTTAGACTAAGTCGCTAAGTCGCTCCCTTAGGCCTAACCCGACCCTAGTATCCCTAGTACTATTATAACGTTTATAATAGCCTAACATCCCCTTCCCCCGCTGCCTTATCCGAATATATCCCTACTCTTCCCTTTATTCGACTACTCTTAACCCTCCTTCTACTTATCCCTATCCCCCCTACGCCCGGAATGCTAACGCTAGGAGCTTAAGGCATATCTAAACGGCCTTAGCAAGATACTTTATAATATCCTACGCTTTAACGCTTAGCTAGGCTATATAGGCCTAGAAATATAAATTATCTTAGTTAACCTTATATCCTCTATTAAAGATCCCTTAATAATTATAGCGCAGCTCTAGTTAGATCTTAGGCTTAGCTGCGTTTTATACTATATACTAACGGCTCCCTTTATCTTATCTCTTTTAAGCTTTATACTAAAATTAGATAATAGTTTCCGCTATATATAGTACCTCTCTTACCCTCCTAGCCGTTCTATTAATAATAGTATTATTTAAGAGTTCGGCTATCTCGCCTATATTTAACGTATTAACCTTCTCGATCTTATAATTCGCGCTAGACGTCGTATAGTCCTAATTAAAAAGGACCTAAAGGACGTATTCCGTATAATCCCTATTATATTATAATAATACTAGCTGCTCGGCTTCTTATAAGAGGGCGCCTTTTATTATAAGAACTGCCTCCCCTTTAGGCTTTAAACCGCCTTATTTATCTTTAACCTTTTTACTAAAGGCCTATATTAGATATAGCTATTAGTATAGTTCTATCTCCGCCTAGCCTATTATCTCGACGACTTTATCGCAGTCGTCTATACCTATAAAGCAGTAATTATCCCTTTTATTTACCGGACTTATAGCTTCCTTACTAATAACTTAGGCCTTATTTAGAATACTTTAAAAGATAGTAAAGGCATTATATTAAAGTACCTTAATATTAAGATCGATATTATTAAAATAAAGGCCCGCCTGCTTTAGTATAAGCTTAATAAGGCCCCCCAGCTTATTAGCAAGGCTATTATAAACGGCCGCTTTATACGCTATAACCTTAATAGGTTAATAGGCTTCCTTAGCTTTTATATAGCTATCGTCTAGCTCGGATATACGTTTCTCCGCCGTCTTTAGTTATTTTAGGCCTTATATGCCCGCCTAAGTGCCTTATATTCTTTAATAGGCCTAGCCCTAGCAGACCTTCTCTAGTAGTAAGACTTTCTCCCCTATTTTAATAATATACTACTCTTTAATAAAGATTAGCGTTAAGTCCTATACCTTTTTACCGATACCTCCGACCTCGGGCTAAATACCTTTTAATATATAGCTCTTAAAGTATAATCGGACTAGCGGATAGTACTCCTACTCCCTTAGTCCGCCGTCTTTACAGCTTTATAGCTACCTAGCTAGTCTTACGCTATTACGTTTATTAATATATATAAGCTCCTTGCTATTACTACTGCTATCTTATAATAGGCATGCTACTAGAAACGGGGCCTCCTTGTTATCTATACGGATAATATAACTATAGAGGCGGCCTTTTTAAGCAGTATTATAAGAGGCACTGCCTTAATAAACGCCCTATATAATAGCTTTTTAGCTGTAGCCTTAAGAGATATACTTATTTAAATATAACGTATCTCCTTTATAGCTAATACGCTTATTAACGCCCTTTTACGCTTTAACTCCGCTATAATCGCTAACTTATATCTATACTAGTAGAACCCCTTTCCTTTCGACCGCCTATAGACTTTATAGAATAATATCGCTTATATACCTCGAACTATAATTATATTCGCCTCCTTTAGGCCGGTATAAAGGAGGGCTTTTATAATATATATAATATAGCCGTATACTTATTTAAGGCCTTCTGCGCCTATTACCGTATATCCCTTTAGCCTGCGTTATTCGTAATACTCTTATACTAGATTATAATATACGCTTATAGCAAGCCCTTAATTAAATTATAAGACTAACTTAAGTATACCTTACTATTAGTATACCTCTTAATACTATACTTAGACTATATTAACCTTAACCTTAGCCTTAAAGTATTCGAAAACCCTTATCTACGCTATTTAATTAATAGCGCTACTAACCTCTTCCCTCGAAAAATATATAGTAAGAAGGTGCCGATTATATATAACCTCCTTTTATAACTATTCTCGCCTATAGCAGTAGTTAGCAAATACTTAAGTAATATATTAAACCTTAACGCTATATTTATAATCGCCTATTCCGGCTTTATAAGGCTTACGGAATTTATATAGGAAGCTAATAATACCCTCTACTAAGCAATATTCTATAAGACTTAGCTAATAAGTCGTTACTTTACCTATTCTCTATAGGGCGACTATATCTAACTACTCCTATTATAAAGTAAGACTAACCGGCATAATAATAGCGTTCCTATTATACTTATAGCCTTCTATAACGTAGCCTGCCTAGTCTTAAACCTTAACGCCCTATTAGCCTAAGGCCCGGGGGATTATTAGCCTCTCTTTACCCTATATAACCGCCCCTTCTCGAAAGCAAACGTCTACGCCGTACTTAACGCTAGGCTCTGCCGGCTAAGTATTATAGGTTATAATATAACGGGTTATAGCTTCTGTAAAGGCGCTGCTTAATAAGCCTATAATAACGGCATTCCGAGGGATAAAGTATAAGTTATAGAGCGCTAGACTAACGCTATAATCGACTAATATATTAATTAGACCTTTAACTAGCGTTTCCGTCTATATCGCTAATTCTAACTTAGTCTTTTAATACCCTTCGGATTATACCTATACTAATAATAATACTAACTATACTAATATTAGGGGCGTAAATGCATTAGGCTCTTATTAGCTAGAGGCCTAGTTAGCCTTATTAATAGCTCTAAGCGCCTTAGCTCCCCTAAATAGCCTCTTAGAGCAGACTAACTAAGCCTTCTAGCTGCCAGGGGCTTTAGCACCCCCCCCAATGGAGCAGTCAAAACTACCGCGCTGACTAAGAGGACATGTAAGAGTGTAGATGGAGCTGATCCGCGCCAGCGTAGGCAGCAGTCGTGCGCTTGACCAAGTTGGGCTAGATTAGGTAGCTTGGACACTACGACCTCTCATCGTCTATAAAACTCGAAGATATTCCTAGACTTGGAAACTCTTTGTCACTGTCTCCGGAGTACCAATTCTGATCTGCCCGTGCCCACGTGCCAAACTTTCTCTTCATCTCCCCCATCGACACCCTGCTTTGATCCCGTCCTCAGCGTAGGTTCTACGTACTCGACTTGTCCCGGGTGGATCGTGATCTTCATTCTAATCACTATGGGATCTTAGGACTGCTACTGCGCCATCTGTGGCGGGCCATTCGGCGGCGCTGATATTTCTCGAAAGCCCAGAACTGCCCGGTTCCGTAGGAATAGGGCGAAGCAGGTCAAGAGACACCAAGAGAGGATCCTCACCGACGAGGAGGATGTGAGCAGCGCGTCGGAAGACGATGACAATGAGTCGCTTAGTGAATGGGAAGAGAAGCACACATATGACCCTGAGGTCGTGAGCGAGGAGGATGTTAAGTGGGCCGAAACGCTGCATATTCTTGGCTTCAACCCTGATGCAAGCGGTGTGAGCAAGTATGTTTTCTTCCTATATTTCACGGCTTCCCCGCTCTGATTCTCCTCAAACCATCTTACCCTGATCTTAACCTTGGAATTCCATTCTGTTTCCCGGCTGGTTCAGCCACACGAGCATTCAAAACTGACGCGGATTTACTAGAGCCTTCGTCAGTGGACCCGGCAACTACTCGGATTACGGCGGTGTGGATGTGGAGGAAGGAGATGACCCGAACATCCAAAGTGTCGACGTTGATGCAATGAGCTGCTATGTAAACTTCGGCAGCGAGTATGAACCCATCTTCCCCTTTCACTGGTGCTGCTACGAGCTTCTCGCAAAGTGCATCACCGGGTCTTTCGACGTCACCAAGCTCGACAATGACCTGCTATTCAGCATCATGAACGATCTTCCACTCGACAACAGTGATAAGCTGGACCTGGACTACGGAGCTACAGGAGAGTTTCAAGAGCAATTCTGGGTATGCCGATCAGGTTACGAGTTCGTCGTAAGCCACCCGCGAAATGGGCTCGGTGTAGATGGGCTTATTCTGTCCAAGCTTGGGACAAGCGCTTTTGAATCTGTCACCGCCAATATTGACCCCGGAAGCCGGGTTCGGAGTGATCCCTTTACGATGCTGCCTTACGACCTCGTCTATCAAGTCACCACCCTGTTGGCGGACAAAGATCTTCTTAACCTGGCGAATGCATCATGGTCTGTTCATGCCTTTTTCCGGAGCAACGATCAGTTCTGGCAACTTAGGCTCAAACATTCCTTGCCTTGGTTCTTCGAGCTACATGATCAGCTAGATCAACATCAGGATCTTCCAGATACCGACAAACCGGATCCAAAACGCGTGTTTCTGTGGTCCGAGAAGGTGACACGTCCGAGGAGGTGGATGAGCGGACCACTCATGGGCGTTGCAAATCGTCGGCACATCTGGAGTGTCTGCAGACAATTGAAAGCGAACTACTGGTCCCGTAAAGACGACCCAGCGTCGGGGGAACCAACCTCAGACCAAGAATATGTCGAGAAGATGATCATGGAATAGTCCAGATGCTCGTCTTTTGTTACGGTCTCGGCTCCAGAGGCAACCCAAAACGACGTTGTTCGAAGTGCTTACTGGCTGAAATCCTGGCCGGAAATGCACTCATCGCGGAAGGTGCTTGAGGTTTTCTGGGTTAGCGAAGGATCACTTGCTGGCATCTCTTTGGGGCCCAAGGAGCAAGAACAAAGGCTACTCGGAAGAGACGCCTCGAGCGAGGATATTCGGGAGCAAAGTTTCCTGTTGGGCGAAAACGAATGGCTCATTGGACTGAATCTTCACATCCCAACCCTCGAATTCAGCAGCTTAGAGGCAAAAAGATATTTATGCCGGCTCAAGGAGATTACTGGCTGCGTCAAGACGTCTCTCAAAGGCGTGACGGTAAGAAGATCCGTGTCCGGTAGTCCCATGGAGGGAGCAAGAAATGATGCTGATGACGGCGCAGTTCCTGCTGAGCTCTGGAAGGCAAATTCCCACGGGAGTCACTGACCAGCATTATGCGCAGAGATATCTGCGGGGGTCACCGAACTGGTGCATCACTGGTCTGTCCGGAATGAGTGGTAATATTAAAGGAAAGCAACAGTTCATACGGCTTGGGCTGCTTCAGACTCAGTATCCGGGTCTATCTGACTACTCTGAGCTGCCAGAACCTGCTACGCCCCCGGAGCCCACTCCGCTCCAGAGTCTTCTGTGGGACGAGGACTATTCACATGTGCTCGGCAGCCCCATCGGTGATCATTCCACGCTTCGCGTCATTTACGAACCAAGTCATCTGGGCAGGCCGCCATTTAATGTCCCCCGAGACCTGGTACCGCACGAAGCTTTGATCTGGGCTAGGAAAAAAGATGATCTTCGTGGACTGAGAAGGCTTTCTGCTTACGTCAACTTTGGAGACAGTATTAGCGGTTCATGTGAGATCAAAGCCGAATATGTGCCAGGCACAAGCCTGATGCGTCGCATGATTGGAATCACCAAGAATGTGCCCGGCTCGGATATGAGAGCCCCAGACCCGCGTGCCCAATTTGATATCGACGGTCCTGGGGGCGAGCTGGTAACAGAAGTCGAGTACGCGATGCACGAAAAGCCGAAAGCAATCAAGGTGAGTCCTCGGTGTTTCTCCCGCTCAAACAGCAAATGAAGAGGATCGTCCGAATTTCAGCTGTTTGTGTGTCATGACTAACGATTCTCTGTTCTTTCCCCGCCTGCAGTTTCGAACGAGCCGTGGAAGGGAATGCTACTGGGGGGGGGGGGCCGACGCCCAACACTGGCAAACCCTGCGAGCTCCAGTCGGCGAGACACTCATCGGTGTCGCGATGGCGTTCGCGGAACCGAGCGGCTCCGACGATGCGACCAGAGCCCAAACGCGCTACAAGCTCAGCTCCGTGGCCGCCTTGTCGATGCCGGTGGGGATCCCGGAAGAGTCGCAACCACTCGATGAGCAATCACTACGTGAGCGAACGAATTGGCCGGTCCTGCGGGACTTGTCGAGACATGGCGCCGAAGTCGCAATCTGGTTCTACCTCGTACTCAAAGCACTCCTACGTGCGTCGGGTGGTGACTGGCTGTTCCTTCGGTTACTGGTGAGCTGGTGTCTAGGCCAGGGACGGCGCCCTCTCGCTTGACAGTATCGGTAGCAGGAGGCTGCGAATTGGCTCGTTTCCTACGGAGAAACTCCACGGCCAGACCTGGACCGGCATTTACAATACCCGTTATCGTAGCCGTTCCACCCTCTCCCGAAAAGATGTCCCACACGTAAACGCGACCCGACGAAACCTGACGGCGGATCTGTACCGGGTCGCTCAGATCATTGGTGCAGCTCTACAAAGAGTCTGTCCAAGGGCCGTAATGGTCATAGTACTACCTAGCTATACGATAACGCGGACAATTTTCGGAGGCAATGTGGAGTGGGGAAGAGTGCCCAAAAACGCAGGACCCGTCAAAAAAAGCTTACGAAGTTAAACCTTACCCTAACCTTATTAGGGGGCAGTACTTTAGTATTAAGCCGATTTTAATGCCCCCCTATTAGGTACTAGTTAGGTCAGATCTATGCATTATGCTATACTTTTTTCAGTAATATTAAATATAAACTTTCCTAGTCTTTTCTATTGAAGAGCGTCGACGCTAGTCTTAAACTAGCTATATTAATAATATCTAGACTTTAATAGCATTATATGCTAGCATCGACTAGCTTATAAAGCTCTCCTAATCTTATCGTCATCTATCTACTCTAGTCTAAGGGCTATTATTTTACTCTCTTACTATTAACAGCACTATATAATCTTAGATGCTAGGCTTTCAAGCATTCTCTACCATATAAAGGGAATAATGTCATAAAACAGGGGGTTTGCATAATAACAGTATCAACCCACGCATCTCTGAGTAGTTTCACGCTGACTGCATATGCACGACCTCGACCAATTCACGAAGATCCTGCCCCTCCCCATCTTGCGTTTTGTTTTGGGAGGGAGGGCACGGTTATCTAGGCCATGAGGAGTAGGCAGTTTGGGAGGTCGAGAGATATTGGTCCATCTCCGCAGGTTCGGAGCATTAATATTGACGTGCACGCTGAAGTTTCAATATTTGTGGCCCGGACCAAGTATTACTCGATGCTTTGGAAAAGGTGATGCGCCTTCCAATGCACTCCTGGCTCTAGCTTGGATCGTGTGCCCTCCGGGGCGAACCTAATGAGAAATGTGGCCTTATAGATGTGGATCAAGGTCACTTGCGAGTATCAACTTCATTTGTGAGACGACGTTTCTCCACGCATGTCGTCCTTGCTTTCTGTCCATCAAAATACGAGTGCCGATCGAGCATTGCTTCGAGGATACCTACCAGGTAGGTACCTAAGTTGTTGGTGTGATTCTCTCCTTCCAAAGGCTTGTCGATTTCTGTGCGATTCCAACACACAAAAAGCTACTAGTAGCAGTACCTTTTTGATTCTACTCCTCCGTCACTGAAATACGCATCGATCGTTACGCCAACTTCGGGAAATCTGCAGTGATCATGGGGACCTCGTCACGGTCCACAAACATCCTTTACGGACCCATCACCAGTATCACCAAGAAATCATGCCAGAGTGTATCATTGGTTGATTCTTTTTATTCTGGGAATTTGTCCTGGGTTCTTTCGTCACAGGCATAACGGCCCTCGTTTTCAACGTGCAGCACACCAACACCAACAACAACCTTAAATGATTGGAACCCGACGGGTCCAACTTCTACAGGACCTTTTGGAATGGGGTCCTGCAACCTTAAGCGACGAAGCCGCGTGGTCCCGGATGATAATTTAACCAGAGATGCGAAATAGGAGAGCGTGTGAAGCGAAGCTCGCGTGCGCGCTTTGTTGAATTGTTGTTCACCTTGACCGGCACCCTCTTACAGTTTCCTGCTCGACCCTACGATTCCTGATGGCTGCCTCCCGCCTCGAATGAGTATTCGACGCTTTCTCTGGGAGTGTCAGCATTATCTCCTCGGCTTTATTGGAAACATGATCTTTATGATTGCAGCCCGGGCAGTCCACGGGTGCTATTGACTACAAAGCCTATGCAGCACATAAACCGAAGAGTCCCTGTGATTTCCAGCACGGAGAGGCTGAGGGACCTCGCACACATAGGAGTGCAAATGTGAGCCCGGGGAGGCCGAGAGATGGCTTGAGTCAGGAGAGTAGCGACCTCGTGTGACCGGGAAAAGGACTGAGGAATGAATAGCGTACTAGGGTATGATGGACTGAGCCAGCGTTGAACGTGGCTGGGTCGGTTGAGAGTTCTTTGGACGGACCGCTTTCGAGATGGGCACCATGAGACCATTGTAACATACTGGACCTACTACCTAGCCCCCATGCTCAATTCGGTGCAGTTACGTGGAGCCGGACCCACTGGTACTTCTGGTAGCCAGTTCGGCGAACGATTACCATAGTACTTAACACACCGTAATGCACGGGCCACAGCGACCTGGCAAGAGAGGATAAAAATCGGCATTAAAGTAGTATTCGTTGATAAGGAGGCAGTGCCCCTATGCAGGGTCAGCCCCATCCGCGAAGGTGGACCCAGGTGGACTCGCCTACTGTGATCGAATCATCTCAAGTCCCAC
This sequence comes from Juglanconis juglandina, assembly GCA_003012975.1. NCBI lineage: Eukaryota > Fungi > Ascomycota > Sordariomycetes > Diaporthales > Juglanconidaceae > Juglanconis > Juglanconis juglandina. The sequence continues at coordinate 3,032 of MUZJ01013462.1, read as the reverse complement.
TTGCCTGAAACGGAAGCACCACGGCTTCGCATTAAGGACCGGGGTCTACTATGGAGAATATACTGCGGTGCCGTAGAGGTAAAACAAAGCCAAGAAGTGCCAGTGGGCCAGCGCCGTTTGTAACTTTTGGGCGAGAGCAGCAGCAACATGTACCAGTGCGCACTTAGGTAGCGCGTGAGATCCATAGCTACTGTCGATCTTTCACTTTCAATTACCCGTCAAACCATAGTATAGCGTCTACACCTCCTAATGTACCCAGCCCAGGATTTAGCACTCTCTCAAGACTTAGCCGATCTATTAGCATAACGAGTCTACGCATCTATATAGAGCTTAGTCTATTAATACTTTTAAGATAGTAATAAGTAACTTAGTATTTTACTATATATTAAGCAAAGTAATATAGCAGCGATACAAAGAACTAATCTTATACTAAAACCGTTAATATAGCTATAAGAGCTTTAATAGTACTCTTTATATAATATAGGGCTCTATAATATAGTAGTAATGCATTAAGATTAGCTTCTATACTAATAATATAGAGATTATTAGTTTAAGTCCGACTAACCCTACTACTTTTGCTAGCTACCGTTAGGTATAGTTATTTCTTATTGTTAGCGAAAAGAATATCCGTTAGGAACCGCCTCTAATAATTCCCGAAATTATTTTCGCATTATTTAATAGTTTATATAACAGATAACTTCTAGAATAATATTACTTGGTAATAAACATAATACTAATATACTCTAAGATATTATACTAAGTAAAGTACAACGGAATATTAATAATAATATAAGCGTCTAGTCGGAGATATTAAGCTTAAAAGAGCTGCTTATAAAGTCTATAGTCTATATATAGTTAGATTAGTTACTATCTTTAAGCTGTTAATATAGCTATGTAATAATCACACAAAATACCTGTAAGGGCTTAATGCGTTAGAGGGTTTATATTAGCAGATCTGGTTTAATAAGGTACTATGCAGTGCAATATCTCGACGTCTTCTTCCGAGTAAGTAAGATTACTAGCTGTAAGGCTATTTAAAGGTTAGTTAAATACTTAGGTCTAATAAATACTTAGATTAACAACTAAAGAGCTATAAAGGAAATCCTATCTAAAGGCAATAAGCGTGCCTTATATATCTATGCCTTTATATATCTTTAGTACTAGATAGCTTAGATAGCAATATATCTAATATATCTATCCTATATTACGTACGTTCCCATATAACTTGATAAGTTATACTATTCCTAATATAAGAGAGTCCTATCCCCGCTTATTATATTGGATAATAGGCTTTCGGCGGCTTAGTTGCATACTAGCCTATTTCCTAACCCGCTAACGTGCTTAGGTTATAATATTATCTCCCTCCTTAAGGTCTTTATCCCGAAGATCCTAATCGGTAGGTTTTCTTCCTTCTATATCGTCCTTATAACTTTCTTCTTTCTAATTACGCCTTCCTAATTCGTTATATTATCTAGAATCTATAATTCTTATATTTCCAAGTCTTATTCCGAAAAGACCTAATTGAAAGACTTCCTTCTTTCTATTGTTCTTTAGAATATAATTACTATACCGTCCTATTCGTTTTATAGGGGTCGTAGAGTTCTATCTTATCAGGTTTTAACTAATAACTCTTCTTAATACGCTAAATATATACGTCTTAGTCGTTCTCGTTATAACGTCTAAGGTCTAGGCTTAGCAGAGCTATAGTAAGTCGGCATAAAATAATAATAAATTAAGGATAAGTTAGAAAGTGCTAAGGGGTATCTTCGTTTAGCTATAGCAGAGGTTAAACGATTATATAAGCAGAAGCAGATATAGTTTAAGAAGATAATATACGCTATATATTATAATATCGATAATCTGGAGGAGCTAGAGAGGGTGGAAGCGGAGGAGGCTAAGGCTGAATATACTTATCTTGCCGAGAATATCCGTTTTATAGTTACTAAGAAGTCTGCTATTATAGCTATAGATCTGTCCTTTATAGGCGTTAATTAGGGTTCTATTAATATAGGGGATATTATAATAGACTAGTTTAGTTTTCTAAATAATAGGTTATTTAGTAATACTACTATAGCGCTTACTAATAGTTCTAAAAGTTCTTAATAAGTTCCTATATATTTTTATTATATCTATAACCTTTCTATTTAATAAGGTATTACTAGTTATTATTTTATAAGTTAATAATTTATTTAACTTTATAGTCTTATTTATTGTCTTTAAGGTATATTATTATTATAATATCTACCTTAGCGTTTATTAGTACTAGTTCGAGGAGTATAATATAAAAGACATTTATATATAGCCTTATTATATCTAGTAGTATAAGTCTATAATTAACGTTTAATAATTTCTGTAAAATCTTAAAAGGTCCGAGTTTCTTATAATCTAATTTATTACTAGGTTGTTGTATTCTAATATTCGACTATATATTTCCTAGGGTTTTTCGGAGTAGGTAGACTTTATCTCCCTCCTTAAGGATTAGTCCCTTAATCCTTTTATAGTTTATATACTTAGCTATTTATTACTAGATAAATGCTAGTTATTGTTATAATTTCTTCTTAGATTTTCTTAATATCCTAGGATTTCTTAGTTGCTATTAGGGCTTCTATTCCTTTAACTTATTCGTAATAGGCCCTTAGTTTATATATATAGTTTGCGAAGAAAGGTGATTTCTTCGTTATTAATATTCGTATACTATTATAAGCGAATTATACTAATAATAGTAATTTAACCTAGTTATCTTACTAATAGTTAAGGTAGAATCTAAAATACTATTTAAGGATTTAGTTAATTCTTTCTATCTATCTATCTATTTATAAATAATAGGCTATACTTATCTATTACTTTAAGCCTAATTATCGTATAAGTAATATCTAGAATTTCGAGGTAAAAAGCTTATCTCTATTACTAATAATTTCCTTAGGTATTTTATAATTACTAATAATTTTGTATAGAAAGGTATATATAAACTCTTCCGCTATACTAGCCTTGTTATAAGGTATAAAGTATATATACTTTATTAATTTATAAAC
>MUZJ01013461.1:0-12035 GCA_003012975.1 Juglanconis juglandina | reverse complement strand
TACAGATACTTCTTAAGGTCCTATAGCGAAGGAATTATATTATAAATAGCTATAACGTTACCCTTATAGCGCTTAGTCTAGTATAAGAAGGGCTTAAGGAGGTCTTATATAACTTCTAAGACCCGCTAGTCCTTATTAGTTAGAATCTCGACCTTTTTACTACTAGCGCGCTAGCTAATTATAAAGTAGCTAATAGCTTTACGTAATCTTAGCAGCCTTAAGATCTCTGCCTCCGTCGAATTCTACCTTATCTGCTATACTATCTTTACGTTAAGCCTATCCACATTGCTAGTCTAAGTATCTATTAGATCTATTAGCCGTTGCAGTAGCGCTATTAGCAGGTCGTGCGCGCTAGAATCCTAGGCTAAATATTCACTAAGATTGTTAGCTAAAGCTATCTTTTCGGGGGCAAATTCTGGCTATATCACCAGCTTCTGAAAGGCCTTAATATACTAAGGACTGGCTTTGATAAAGACGGAGATTAAGTAGGCCCGTCGCACTAACCCAGTCCTCTTCTGCTAGAGTTCTAGTTCGTTAAGAAGTTGCTGCTATACCTCTAGGTCCTTATCGCCCGCCTCGAGTACAGCGTTAGCGTTGCTAGAGAGGAAGCCCTGGACGACTAAGTTGATAATATGGCCCTAGCAGCGATGTTATAACCTAAGCACGTTGGCGGGTCAAGAAACAGGCTAGTATGCACTAAGCCACCGGAAGCTGTTATCTAATATAATAAGCGGGGACAGGACTCTCTTATATAAGGATTAGTAGGACTGATTAATTACGTAACCCAGGGTTAGAGTTAAGCTTACGCAGGATTACGCGTGCTTACTAAGCCTTAGTAAGCAACCGTAAGCTAGTACTAAAGGCGTATAAAGGCACAGATATATAAGGCAGGGTAGTCAGCTCTTTAGATAGGATTTCCTTTATAGCTCTTTAGTTGTCAATCTAAGTATTCTTTGGAGACACCTTAGAATAGCCTTACGGCTAATAATCTTACTTACTCGAAGAGAAGACGTCGTTATATTGCATATACGCGCTGTACCTCGATAACTAAGATCTGTTAACATAAACCCTCTGACGCATTAAGCCCTTACAGGTATTTAGTATGATTATTACACTATAGCGGATAGCCTAAGCTATCTTATTAGCCTATAACCTTCGCTATTTACGTAAACGGTAAACTTTAGTATTAGCTTATATAGCCTCTTCTTCGGCAGTATCTAATTAGGCCTTAAGAAGGGAGTATTATTGGATAATCTTTCTTATTTAACTAGGAGTTAAACTGTATATATTATAGGAACCTTATTTATTACGAATATACTCGGCGTAATAGGAAGAATCTTCCTTAGAAGTAAGGCAGGGAGTCTGCTAATTCTTATAAAAGGAATAGGAAGGTATATCGGAATAATAACTTAAGATAGTAAGCTAAAGAGAAGCGCTTTATTTACATTTCTTATAACGGGATTTACTAACTTTAGAAGATATAACGAATAAGGGAAGTATAATTAAGGAAAAGGATTATAGAAGATATTACGGAAAGAAAGAAACCTACCGGCTAGGATCTTTAGGACGAAGACCTTAAGGAGGGAGATAATATTATAACCTAAGTATATTAGCAGGTTAGGAAATAGGCTAATGAATAATTAAGCTACCGAAAAAACCTATTATCTAATATAATAAGTAGGGATAGGACTCTCTTATATTAGGATTAGGAAGCCTAGTTAGTTATATAACCCTAAGGGTTAGGGTTTAGACCGATAGGACCGATAGAACCGATAGCAGTCCCGTTAACTTAGACCGACGCAGTCGACGTCGACTCTTATAGTCTAGTACTAAAAGTATATAAAGGCACGGATATATAAGGCAGGGTAGGCAGCCCTTAGACAGGATTTCCTTTATAGCTCTTTAGTTATTAATCTAAGTATTCATTAGACTTATAGTATTTAACTGACCTTTAAATAGCCTAACGGCTAGTAATCTTACTTACTCGAAGAGAAGAGGTTATTAATATTGCACTTGCATTATACCTTGTTAACCGGATCTGCTAATATAAACCCTCTAACGCATTAAGCCCTTATAGGTATTTAGTGTAATCATTACAATAGCGCTTTATTATTTATAAAATCGTTATTAAGGGTAACTTAGCCTAGCTTTTCCTTAATTCTAAAGTCGTATATAACCTAACGTAAGTAGAAGCTAATATTCTCTCCGTTATAATAGCCGTTAATAACCCTTAAAGTAATAAGGCGTATTTTTAAAATATACTACTAATTAATAAAGTATATTATTATTATTATTATTATAAGCTAATTAGAAAAGATCTAAAGATTAGCAGATAGATAAACTCTTAAAGCTATATCGATTAAAAGCTAAATACGGATACCTTTAAGGTTTTTATAGAAAGACTTTATCAGCCACCTCCTTATTATTATATTACTCTATAGCAAAAGCTTAACTATAAAAGTAAGATTCTATAGATTAAAGAGATATTCAAACTTAGGGGCCTTTATAATACGAATAGGTATATTATATATAGTAACCTATAAAGTTATTAGCTTCTTAACTAACGATTTCGTAATATAGGTAAAGAGGTCGGTAATATTATATAAGGCTTATAAAAGCTAATTAGAAATATTATAATATTCTAGCTACTTTCTCTTTCTACCGCTAACCTCCTTTAATATTAAGATTTTCCGTTTTTAAATATTATTAATAATACCTTTTGCTTAGCCCCTTTTAAAGTAATAACTATAATTATTACTAAGTTTAAGATATTTTAATATAATACTTATAGCCGAGTCTATCTTATAAAGAATATAGCGGCCTAAATCGTTATAAAAATAGTAAGACTACTATCCCTTTATAGCTATAGGCCTATTATAAGACTATTATCCCTAAACTTCTAGCGGTTTACTATTAAAAGACTAGATAGGCGAGGCCTTATAAGCGTTATACTTTATAATAGGGTTTAGTATCTAATCGGCAGCGATAAAGATATTTTCTTTTACCCTAATTAAAAGATAAAGGAGGTTAATAAAGGTACTAATAATAATATTTATAATATTATTATTAGTACTAATCTACGCCTATATAGAGATATATTACTAGCAAGCTTGTATAGGCTACGCTGCTATTAGCGTAAAAGTATTAGAAGCTATTATAAACTTAATAATATATACCGGAAAGATATTAGGGGAAGAAGGAATAAACTGCTAGCGAAAATATATAGGAGTAGGTTTTAGGCGGCCGGAGGCCTAAATATAGTAAGTTAGGCCGGTCCGGAACGGCTAAAATACTAAAAACGGGTTTATAATATAACGAAAATATAAGGCAACTAACTTTATTAAGGGGATTTTCGACTATAACCGACTTACTTATACCGCTTATAAGCGGCTTGACCAAAAAAAGGTCTGCTTGCTTATACCGGGTACCTAATAGCTTGTCGCTTAGGCTTGTCAAGCCGCTTATGGTGGCTTGACTTATGTAGACCGCTGAGTAGGTAGCAAAACGGAGGGAAACAGCACGTCACGTTGGGAGGGGCGAGTAAAAAGGCACGGTCTAACATCAGCCCGAATCGCCACCATCCTTCATGCAGATGAGAGTGAGATAGATGTTTGTGTAGGATAAAATCCTGTAGGATGGACTGCGGAATGATTCCATCTGGTAATGAATGGTGTATGGAGCAAGCCTCCGTGGGCTCATCTACTACGCTTCAGCCTGCGAATAGTATCGAGAGTCTGGGATGACTGAACAGGCTGGGTGATGTCGTAGATATTGAATCATCTTGTGAGTTCACATTAATAAGGTTAGTAAAGTGTAGTTGTCGCAGGGCTGTGCAAGGGGAGCCACGAGATAAGCTGCGGCATCTTTATTTGGATACCTACTTAGCGCGCGCTTAACGGTAGCTCCAGCAGATCACTAGCCACCAGATTTCCGGGAGATGGGGACGTAGGAAGTACTGCCTTTCGCCTCTTTTGCGGGTACAGGTATTCCTCGCGACGCCTCGAGACCAGTCACTTCCGGCTCGCCCCTGGCAAGATCTAATCGCACCCCCTTTCACTGCGTCAGGCACCGTTCCAGCGTTCTAAGCGTTAGGATAGGGAGTTTACTATGGCTCCTTGATCGTAGCGCGTTTCATGTGGCCGTAGCCAGCACGAGACCATGTCAGGGGTAGCTTGACTGCTACGGCCAAGCAGCCAACGAACGCGCTGACGCGGCTAAAAGACTTGCCGACTTTCTCCACAAATCGACAGACTTTTTGCCTCTTTACAAAAAATCTCCAAGACATCGCGAGTCTTGCCCGCCTGTCGTGTCTCCCGAGGACCGCCCGCATAGCATACGTCTCGACACCATTCTCACGCCCCGAAGCATGGCCCAGACACTAACGACGCCAAGTCTGGACGACGAAGCCCTCAGTGGCTACGCTGCTCGGCTGAGGGCCATCCAAGATGCCGACGCTGAGCGCTTCCAGGCAGCCCAGAAAGCTGAGGCTGAACGACAGCAACTCATCGATAACATTCTGCATGAGTACAATGGACTCCTCAAAGATTATAAGAATCTCGAGGACGACCACGAGGGCCTCAAGCTCACCAATCGACTATGGAGGCAGGATATCCAGGCTAAAGAAAAAGTTATCGAGGAGTTGAAACGCGATCAGGTGAGTTGATTGCTTCGGCATGGGTTTCGGGGAAATCTTAATAGGTTGCCCTCGTAACTTCACATGTTCCAGCCTTTGGTCTCAATGGAAAGAGACAGAGAAGATATATGCAGACCTCAGAACACATACATGTTAGGTGCTGCCGTGTTGCTCACATCAAGTGCCTCAGGAATCTAATCCACTTGTCGGTGTTTTCATTGACGGCGATGGCGCTAAGTTCCAGGAGTCTCTGTAAGTTCAACCCCTGCACTCATTGTGTTACCAAGAGATAGTTGCTGAGACAGCGCAGTATCAAAGACGGTATCAGCGGAGGAGAGAGGGCGGCCTACGCTCTGCAAGACGAGATTCGAAAGCACCTTCGTGAAGTGTATCCCAGCACTAACACCAATAATTGGGGAATAATGGTTACGGTCATCGCGTCCATGGACAACTTGGCCTTCGCATACCAGAATCACTTAGCCCATAAAGAGGAGTTTCTCGGGGTGAAGAATTGGACGGTAGTTATGCGCCAATTCGCGATTGGGTTCAACAGGGGAGCCCACCACACATTTTCCTTCGTGGACATTGGCGGTGGCAAGAGCCTGAAGGAACTTACGGATACTAAGTTAAAGGAGACTTTTTCGATGAGTAGGTGTCCACCCCGTGTTCTCTGGGACAGCTAGTCTATGCTGCTGTGCCGTCAAATCACACTACTGACACCCCTATTCCAGTATTCCCCCATTGCAAACATGTATTCTTCGCCGGGTGCCACGATTCTGGATATGTCTCATTCCTCAGTCCTTATAAGCATGACCGGAAAGTCGCTGAGAAACTCACTCTTATCGAGACCTACAACACCAACCCGAACTATCATAGCCTAGGGTTCAAGATGACGAGCTTCCCCGAGATCTTTCGCTCTCAGGACTTTTCACCAGTAGAAGAGCCGTCTCGGATCATCACGGCTCTCGGTGGTCGAAGCTCTCCCCCAACCAGCCATAACCACACCCCGAGGGCTGAGAGCGTGTCCGAATCTCGCACTAGCAGCCCCTTCAAGATGCCGTTGACGACAAACGATAACCATTCAGCCCCAGCGATCCCGTCCGGCCAAGGATCGTCATGGGCTGTAGTGGGTAAAACCGGACTGGCGAACAACATGACGATCGACATCACTCCGACCAAGAAAGCACCCGCAAAGAAGCCCTTCTACGCGTTGAACCGTGACAACGAGCGAGTGGACGTTCCACTGCCCCAGCACAGCCAACTCGCCGGGCAGGTCTTCCAAGCACGGATCGAAAAGCAGAAGCAAAACTTGTGCAACCGATGCAATATGTATGGGCCGGAAAACTGCGACCAGATGGATCTGCGCTACAAGCACGGGAAGGCAGACCTGTCCCCCGAAGAGTTCCTGGTCCTGCGGACCAAAGTCCGCAGTCTCCCTTGCAAACTCGGGACAAATTGTGAGGACTCGGCGTGCCCGCTCGGCCACCACTGCCGTAGTGGCAAGAATTGTCCTTTAGGATATAGATGCCGCTTCGCAGATACTCATCATATGGACCTTGTGAGTCTGGACGCTAAATTATCTTTATTCAGTGAAATTCCCTTTTACTAACACTCGATAGCGCCCATACCGGAAGGTATACGACGATGGGACGACCGAGTTTATTAACTAGATCTACGGTCAATTAATCCGCAAATACTGGTCCTATGGCCGACTATTTCACATACGAATATACCACGATCAATCATCTCAAGTCAAGATAGCAGGCATCTTCTGGAACAACAATATTCAGCCCTGAGAACGTCCCCACTCTTGATTTAAAATGCGTACATAGTCAGGTTCTTGTCAAATTTGTCCTCAAGTCACTAGAAATACACGAATATGACCGTCTCCATGTGGACTGGCCCTGTGCACACGGATAGCGTTGGATCTTGAAGGTATAGATTTGCGACAAACGACTTGACTATGGCGTTCGGCGACTTCTTATGTCTCAATGTATTACCCCCAGTCATGGAATGAGGTTTATCTAAGAGACATGCAGTGCTCAGCCTCGAAGTTGCTATAGCCATTGCTTACCGCCGCATCTCTCCTTGGCCCAAGGCGACATATTCAAAGTGCGCATGCCAACGTAGCATGGCTTGAAATCCACCAGCAGTTCAATATCTAGAGATCCGTATGGGCGTGGATAGATGGCCAAGTTGAAGCCAGGAGCATCTGGGTGGGTTCGCATATGCATACAAATCTTTAGTTGCTGTCATCGAACCTTGTGGCTATAGATCTTAGTCGTCTCGAATTCGATTACACTGTTCTCGCCTTCCCAATCCCACTGCACCCCAAGCACTCTGCTACGGGAACCAGACTTCTCAATTGGAGACTGGTAGCTAGCATTCTCATTATGAAGCATATTGTCGCCTCCTCGAGCGACAGGAAGATCACAAGAATACAGGTCAGGAAAGTAAACGGGTGAGAGTATTGAGGGGGGGGGGGGTAGTGAATGCGATGTGAGAGAGTGATGGCGAAGCGGAGGTAGGTTGCCTTCACTCATCCAGCAGCTGGCCAATGCCCACGCTTCAGATGAAATGCAACGAGATTCACTTTTTCTTCCCCTGCTAGCGTGCCTGTAATTCAATCTAGCACATCGAACTGTGATCGCCACGGTGAAGAATTCCCGGCAACCGTGCTTTGAGCTCAAACGCGAACTCGAGTCTCGAGTTCAACAGCCAGCCGCGATCTTGAACTCTCCCATTCCGCAGCCCATTATTTAACTCCCTCCTCGAACTGGCCCGTCTGTCTCTCAATTGTAGGGACGGAGGTAGCATCGACTTCCTGTACACCCATCTGCAAGTTCGTACCAACGGTCCACTTCAGTCCAATCGCCCGCGTGGATTCAAAACTTACCTTCCTATTCACTCAGGCGACCCAGGCTTTATCATCATCACCAGCTCAGCCTTTGCCTTTATTTCGGTTCTCCACGGGGTTTCGAATACCCCACGACCTTCTATTCTCTTGCAGATCCCCCTTCTTCTCTCACTAATCCTCCCTTTACACTCTTGAATTCTTGGCATCATGAGCTCTTTCGTGCCTCCGGGCGACGGTAGCCGTGACGATATCTCTCGACAAGGCCAACACAGCCCAGGGAAGACCAAAACATGGAGGCAGAGAGTTACAGATGGTAAGAAACTTAACACTCGTAACATCCCTTCGCCAAATCGAAGTACGAACGCTGCCATCCACCGCCAAGGGAGTATCATTTCTTCCTCCAATTCTGATGCTCTACAGTTGGCTACGAACGCCACTATCATCGACGACGTTGAGCACAGTGAACCTGGCAACCAAGGTCAGCAATTTCATACACTGTTCAACCGTGGCAAGTTCACGGAGCTCAAATTGATGATCCTGGATCAGTGTGATTCCACAAGTCTGGACATCCTCCGCCAAACCAACAGAGACCTCCGCGAGCTGTTCTTGATGGCAAGATATCAAACCTTCATCATTGATGAGACTAATGACCTCAGCCTCCTGAATGAGCAGAACTTGACAAGACCTTCCAGATTCTTCCGAGTCATCGAAGGTCACTTCAAGTTTACTCGGCGTCTCATCGTAAACGTTCATCCCAGACCCGCCAAGTACATGGGACGTGAACTGGATAAGATCAAGTCTGGATATGTCGCCGTCGTCAGCAAGATCCTCGAGACATCCACCGGCCCAGTGGATTTTCAGTAAGTCCCTTACGTGCTAAGTAAGACAGACACCCTACTCTACGATGTTGACTAACTCTAAGATCTGCAAGGTGGCAGCATTGGCCTGTCTACAACACCAAGTTCAATGCAAAGCTTCGCGTACCTAGGGCTGTAGTTGGGCTCTCGGGATCTCTCTACCGCCCAAACTGGGCCAACCTCCAGAGGCTAAATCTCGTCAACATCCCATTGAAGTCTGACGATACCACTCTAGATCATCTCCGGGGACGACTCACGACCATGCTTCTAGCATCACCAGATTTGAGGGAACTCTGTTTAAGTCTGGACCTGGGCGCCATCCGACTGTGGGTGGCGCGCAGCCGACGGGGTGGCAGGCTGGAAGAAGCCATACATCTGCGCCTAGGCTTCTTCAGGAGCCTGGTGATGGAGTACGAGAGGAAAGGCGGCCGGCCCCTCCACCTGATATCGCTGGAGCTCGGTCACGGCATGACCTTCCTGGCCCCGAACGCGCTAGACTCGTCGTTAACGAGTGACGAGCGTCGTGCCGCCCCTGGCCGCGCCTCTGACTTCTATCTCTTCAAGCTGCTGGTGGGCAGCTCTCTCCAGTCTTTGAGGGTCGAGGCTCGCTTCCACTGGGATTTTGGTTTCCTGGAAAGCCCCTCACCATCCATCCGAGCTGCATTTGCGTGGTTCTCCATCTCCGAAGAGTATTTCCCAAACCTGAAGCGTCTTGCCGTTACTGCGCGCACTCGGAGATTCGACCAGCTCCTATTCTTCGACGGTGATCCTGTCTTTCTGAATCGCCTTGAGCTGGATCCAGGTCAAGAGCGAGATTTCGAGGGCGATGGAGCCCTTTATGAACCACAGGAAGATGAGGAGTGGTCTTTGCACCACTTTACACACTTCGAAGATGCGCGCAACATTCCCGGGGAGGTCAAGTCCGACGAGGATTTCAATCGCCTCCGCCCCAGCACCGCCCTGCTATATGAGGTTTCCACGGACCGGGACCTTCAGATCTTGATCGAGTGCACCTGGTTTCGAACGCTGGGTCTCGGATTGTCGCCCAGCCTGTATAATTGGTACGGACAGCAAGATGATAGCAGAAAGCAGGTACTGGAGAGCCTCGGTGCCATCCCCGGCGTCACGGATTTGTGGGTGATGAACCATGCCGGGGAGTCTAGGGACAAGCGTGTCCCTGATGATTGGGGCCTACACGAGAAGGTCTTCTCTGTGGAGGCTGTCAAGTCTTGCGCCGCTGCTTCCGGGAGAATGACGCTCTTTCATGACTGGCGCTACCAAGGTCTGAATCTCTCGGGCTGGAGGATGAAGGCCCACCAGCTGAAAGCGTCCTGGCAGCGAGACGCAAAGCGGGCCATGGAGGAGAAGATGCCCTCCAGAAGAAGACCAGCGGGCCTATTCTACAGTTATTCCAACCTATGGGAGTTTGCGGCGCGTGTCATTGCTCGTGGCGCCAAGGATGCGAGATCCTCTCTCAGGTATTTGAAGGTAGGCGCCGACGCCTGGCGCGTCCATCGGGTTCGGGTCAGCAATGATAACGATGATGATGAAGAAGACGACGACGATCCGGTCTTCGATGTTCGGTTGGAGAAGCTCACTACAGCGGAGCAGTACGCCGCCGAGCCTAAGATATTCGATCATACCTCCAAGGTGCGCATGTTTGATGAGGATTACCGCAGCCATCCGCTTTATGCAAGCGATGAGTATGCTCTCCTGGAGGACAATATCCAATTCGGATATGATGAGGATGATGAGGATGACGATCACGAAGGTTCGGAAGAGGAGTGAGGGGTATGCATAGTGTCAAGTTCTCTGCAGCATATAGATCCGGCGTTTTTAGGAAGGATACTCTGTGGTCCATGTACCTACGTGGTACAAGTGTTGTTGTCAAGCAGTTTAGACAGCTCTAAGGAATCGAGTTAACTGATAATAACTTTGTTGCCAGGGGATACGATGAAACAAAGCGGTCTTGTAGAGAATGATTTTTTTCGATGATGTTCAGGCGTGTTTATATAAGGTTCAACTGCGTAAAATCGGCTAGCATATTTAATTTGTTTATGTTGAATAGAAAGAGTATAGTTAAACCGGTTGATTCATTCCTCTCTCGAAGGTTAGAGAGAAGGCTACTAGCTGTATTATATAGATATCTGTTCCGTCCCTTCTTTCCTATTAGAAACCTCCTACTAATCCTATCTTAAGCCTTAAACTCTAATATAGCCGCTATTAACCCGTACGGGGCGGCTCGGCGTAAGAGAGAGGTTTTAGAGGGCCATTATCTTGATGATTTAATATACCCCCATGAGCTAATAGGTCTCTAACGTTTTACCTAATCGGGAAGGCATAATCCGCCCCTTAGAGTTCTTTTATATAAAGGAAATTAGACCTATGCTAAAACGAACCGTTTATAGTTATTACAGCTTCTTTAAACCCGTAAGGCTAGTAGTTAGATCTATCGGATACCCTATTAATTAAGTGCTAAGGGTTATAGCGCTATTTTTCTATACTAGCTTTAGCTAGCCTTATCCTCTTTATTATCTGTTTATATTTCTAAGGGCCGAGGGGTTTCGCAAGCCTATTAGCTAGCTATTCGTCGGTGGGCACTTAATAGATCTAAACGCGCCTTAAGGAGAACTTTTCTTTTAAAAAATACTCGTTTAAAGGGATATAGCCCGTCTATTGATAAAATTCAGGGTTCTTCGTTAGCTTAACTATACCCTAATTATTATAGTTTATAATAAAGTTAGCTAGAACCTTTAGCTTTTATAAAAGGTTCCTTACCCAAAGGAGTATCTAAACGCCTTTTCTAATATTATAATACTCGGCTTTAGTTATTAATTTTATTACTTAATTAATACGTTTCTACCATTAGAAAAAAGTACTATTCCCTATTTATATAATAATCCCGGAGGTTAAATAGCTAGTACTATAGTCTCCCTTTTAGTAAAAGTCTACCTAAGCTATTATAGGTAGTTTAGGACTATTAATAATAGCGAAAGAGAAGCTATTATTATCTTAGAGAACCTCTAAAGTAGTATTTATACTGCCGATTTTAAGGGCGAGGTTTCGAGTATATAAGAAATATCTAAAGCTATACTTTAAAAGGGTTTTATTATCCGTTAAAGGGTTATATCTATATCGTAATATTATAGATATTAGGAAGGCGATATTACAACCGAACATCAATTTCTTAACCTGACCCCTATGATCGAATAGTGGGCTGCAGGTTACAAATCTTATATCAATTTCTTCGTCTTCTGATTCTGAGTAAATTGATCCTACTATCAACCCGGCAAGACCTCTTGCGGCTGATCAAGAAGCCTGCAAAGTCTGTAATCCGGGTGGTCATCTAGCAAGCATCACCAACAGCAAAAACTTCTGCGTACCCACCTCTATTATCGATTAAGATAATATGGCCTACCAAAATACTATACCTGACTCAGGGGAAAGAATGCCTGACTCAGCACCTATTGTTATAGAAGAACAAGCTTTAATTAATAAGCAATTGAACTTGGAAACAGAGGCTACCTTTACACTTGTTTAACGGAAAAAGCGCCGGGCGGACTCTCCTTTGTTAGAGGTGGCTTCCAACGCTAGATATAATCTCAGGCACCCTAAGGGAGGAGGGGTTAGGCCTGGGGGGTCTATTGGGGGAGATCCCATCCATTGCTATAGAGCGTTGCAGACCGTA
>MUZJ01013460.1:0-12033 GCA_003012975.1 Juglanconis juglandina | reverse complement strand
CAGATCGACTTATTCAACAAGAACAGTCTGGCTAATCAAACGTCACGAAATCTCTTCAGAAAGGTTATAAAAGGCTTTGACGAAAAGGATCTGTTATTAGCACAAGCCCTGAAGAGGATTGAGGTGTTGGAAGCCAAAGTTGTGACTAGTCAGCCACAAAAGAGAAGGAAGGTTGAGTTGAGTCCGAATTCCAAGTTCGCTACGATTGATGATATAATGCGCACCCAGGAGGAGGTTTCAGGGGCTGTAAATGGTGTCATTGAAGAGAGCGAAGCTGAAAGTATAATTGTAGAAGAGGACTGTATTGTAGTTGCTTAATTGAATTAGTTATGTGGTGTTGAAATAAAGTGGTTAGAAAAGCGGTTTCTATTTAAGGGTGGCCCACTTCGGGGGGTGGCCCACTACTAGGTATCTCAACTTAGAGGTAGACGATAGCAGAGGTAAGCACGATTAGCCAGTACTTAAGGGGTATACCGGACTTATCCATTATAGCGATAAGCCAGTCGCGGATAAGCTAGTTAGTCCTCTCGGCAATGCCGTTCGATTAATATTAATTAGTGCTGGTAAAGCAGAGAGTTATTCCTCGCTCTGCGCAGAATAGTTGCGTCTCCATCGACGTGTTTTCGCCGCCTCGATCAAGGTGGATATAGTAACAGCGGTATTCAGGGCGACTCCAGTATTCAAAGAAGTCGCGGAGAATGCAGACAACAGTAGGAGAGCCCTTAATCTTCATAGGAATGGCCCATACTGTGCCGGTATAGTGGTCGACGATGGTAAGCCAGTACCTTTCGCCGTTGCTGCCGAGGTCGCGGAAAGGGCCATAGATGTCGATACTGATGATGTCGAACTTACGAGTCCCTCTCGCAATCTTGCCTTTATGCAGTTGCTCTTTCGATTTAGTTAGGGCATAGCTCTCGCAGAAGGTGTCGGTCTTAATGGTGTGCATTCCTGTGGATATAGTCCGAAGGACGGTGAGGTTATGCTGCCTAAGGTGGCCGAGGCGGGCGTGCCAGAGGAGGTCGCTCTCTTTGATCATGAAGGAGGCAAATGCAGTGGCGGCCTTAAGGGCAGCCTAAGTGTCAAAGCTATAACAGATTTCTCTAGAGCGATGTAGTAAAGATAAGCTTATTATCCCTATAGGCGGAGCAGTTGTCGTATTCAAGCAGGATCTTGACTCCCTTCTTCTGGAGTAGGGCGGTAGTAATAAGGTTAACGCCGGCGTCGGGGTTATATAGACAGTCGGTCAGCACGAGAGTGTTGCCTTGTTTAAGAGGGATCTTTATAGTGCCGATGCCCTGTAGAGTAGTGTATTTCCCCCCTGCACCGAGCACGGCCGAGCCGGTATATGGGCGCAACTCGCTAGAAAACAGGTTACAATTGACCGTTAAAGGGCTCATGGTGCCCGTGTCGACGATCCAGTTATTAAGCAGGGCTTTCAGCAGAGGTTCAGTAGCCTGAAGGGCAGTCTTATCAGCGGGCTCCTTAAATAGCTTGGAGAAGGCGACTAAATAGCATTCTTCCCTAAAGGCGGGCATTAAGAGGTCGGCGAGGGATATATAGACTATACCGGCTTCCTCCTTAGCCGGTAGCGGCGACTATCCCCCGCAGCGCTTCTTCTAAGGCTAGTTACGGCACTAAGCTATATCCCTTTCCTATTAGGCCTGCTTATCAGGGTGCTTCTTACGGCAATCCTTTTTATAGTAGAATGCACGCTCGGCGGGGATTTATAGCTCGTTAATGCAGTAGCTGTAATATCGATTGGGCTGGATACCCTATAGACGGTTTTATTGCTTGTTATTATTGTTGCCGGGTCGAGCATTAATCATGGCGATTTGCTCCGACTCGGTCTTTTAGCGTTGCTCTTCAGCCTCGACGGCCTCGACAACCTCGTTAAAGGTGACAGCGGCTCTGGCAGGAGCAGCACCGATAGCGGGAACTAGAAGCAGGGCGCAGTTAGCGTAGAAGGATGCCAGGAAGCTGCCGTAGATTAGACCGAGGCGCTTAAGGAAGGTAGTAATAAAGACTAGCTCTGACATTTTGCATATGCTATGGACGGCTTCGATCTCGCTGCGGGCCTTCCTAAGGGCTTCGGCAAACTAGGAAACATTCTCGAAGTCGCTAAGGGTTATATTTTCGTATCGATCAAAGACTTCCATTATATAGGAGAAGCCTAACGGGATAAAGCGTATCTTAAGAGTAGTAAGGAGGTCGGCGATATTTTTACATAGGGCAGCGGGACCTGTAAACAGGTCCTTGACTAAGGCCTTAGCTATCTCCCCCAGGCGGCGGCGGATATTAGCGCAGGCGGACTCTTAGTCGTTAAGCCACCTATTGCAGCGCTCGGAGAAGGCATTAATAGTTTCTCCAGCACATCGAACGGGGTAGGTAGAGTTCCTAGTCAGGAGTCTGCCGAGCTTGGAGGCCTTGATGATATCTTCGGCGTCCAGGAACCACGTAGTGCCCTAGCTCTTGTTAAGGAGGATAGGCAGGCTGTCCTAGCAGTCCTTAGAGGCAGTGCCCTTAACTTGCAGCGAATCAGCTATATTATGGAGACTTGTCGTCTGGAAGAGATACTAGGATCTGAGAAGAGGATAAGGACTGGGTTAGATTAATGTAAAGAGATGCTAGGATCTGGAATCTGTATAGAGACTTATCGTCTAAGAGATGCTAAGATCTGAGAAGAGGATGAGGACTGGGTCAGATTAATATAAAGAGATACTGGGATCTGGAATCTGTATAGAGACTTATCGTCTAAGAGATGCTAAGATCTGAGAAGAGGATAAGGACTGGATTAGATTAATATAAGAGATGCTATAATCTGGAATCTGCCAAAGGAAAGACGAGGAGGTCATCTTCAAGGAGAGGCTTAGCCGTAGTGGCGGGAGATGCTTTTAGTGCTTCTTTCCCTAGGCTCTGCTCTGGCGTATACGTTTTCGGCTCTTAATATCTCTTGGAATGCCGGATATAACCTTAACGGTGATTGAAGTAGGTCTGAATAGTCCACGCACTACAAGACAGACTTACCTCAAGCAGGAAGCCTTCTAAGTGCCCAGGGCGCTGGCCTGCTTGTTTGCTTGCCCGTAGAGCCTGCTTGCTCGTAGGAAGCGAGGGTTCCGCTTTGAGCAGAGTCGCTAGACAAGAGTTATTAAAAAACTGAATTCCAATTGCAGAAGCCGTTCGGCTGGTTGGCGTGCAGAAAATAGTTTCTATACGCTTGTTCCGGAGTATATGCCACCGTAGGCTTACACATATAAGGCCGATAACTAGGGGAAAGTTATTACAGTAAGTGGAATAGGATTGGGAACACTTAGCTCGGCCTTAAGCTCTTAACTTGCGGGGCTCATAACCTGTTGCATAGGCACGAGGATGGCAGTATAAGTTGTTGTATTAAAGAGAGAGAGAACGCCCCAGAGCCTGACTCTGGGGCCCAGCTAGTTTTATATGCCACAGAGAGTGCGTTGCCGGGCGGGTCCTCATACCCATGTCAACCTGCCTGCAACAGATGTATGAGAAAGAAATCCAACTATCGCTAGGAGCCTTTGAACGCGCCTTTTTTGCAAGTTTGTCGGCAAGTTCATTGCCAGGAATGTTGACATAGCTTGGGCACTACGAGATTCAGGTCTTGCAGCCTTGTCTCGCTAGCTGTGTAGCTAGCGATCTTGCCTTAACCGCTAAGGGATTCGATCCACTTAGTCTTTGGATGGCTGCTTGGCTGTTAGAGAAAATGAATACTCTCTCTGTATATGATTCTCTATCGATTGCAGCTTGCAGCGCCTGTTAAATAGCAAACAGTTCGGTATTAGCTACTTCGATATATGCGCCTAAATTCCAGGTTCTGACTGCTTTAAGTCTTATTTCGTAAACTTAAACTATTATAGCAGAGTTCGTTTTGTCTTTTTGTCCGAATAATACCCCCTAAAAGCCGTCTATATAGAATACTATAGTAGACGTATAGTCTAACTCTTATACTAATGCTAAATAAGCTATTCTAGCTTTCTTCTTATCGACTTTCGTTATAACTACCTCCGCTTAAATTAGTTTACTTTAAGGCGCTTCCTATTCTGCTAGCGATATTTCGATTATCTAAATTAGGACTACTATTTATAGACGAGCAATTATCTTTAGCAGAGTCGTATTCGGCTCGAAATTATCTATCGTTTTGTTCTTATCTCTTAGCACTTTAGAAACTTCTGCCTTAATAGGGTAGTTATCCAAAACTTTAAAGAAACGCGCACTGTAGCGACGAAGGATATATTCGAACCGAATCTCGGGTAGTAATAAGCTAGACTTAAGTTCTAGCGCCCTCGACGGGGACCGTGAAAAGGCTCCTAAAAGTCTTCTAGTAAAAAGGTTCTGGAGCCTCTGGAATTTTGCAGTTAAGGCTACCGTTTGGCCTAAACCCTTCTATTAGACCGGAACGCTATAGTCGGCTATAGTAGCAATATATATAAGGTAAAGAGTTCGAAACCCCTTAAAAGAAAGTCCTCGCCTAGTATTCCGTGGGCGAGTAAGGCCTTGGAATACGGTTATAGCTGAATTCAGGCGTTTTTTAACGTGCGTGTTAAATCTTAATGCCGTATTAAACTATACGCCTAGGTATCTTACTACCTATTTCGGCTCTACTCGCATACTATCTAGAAGGACTAGAATCCCGTTCTCTAAGCTTAACTTGCAAGAGGTTGTAAAGTAGATAAGCTCTGTCTTTAAAGGATTAAAGGGTATGCCTTTCTCCTTAGCTTATAAAAACAAGTCTTCAGTAATAGCCCGTAGCATCCTTATATTCTTGGCGACTGAATTCGAGGCTATAGTAGCGCTATAATTATCCATATAGGATAACTGCAGATAGCTGGAGCTAGAGAAGCCGTTTCGAACCTCGGCCCGAAAGTACAAATCTCTCAAAAGGATCTGACTTAGTATAGTGTTATGAACAGGCCAGCGGTCAGCTGCGCCATCAGAAGCCTGACGTCCAATACATCAGGCGGGGAACATCTCTTATGTCATCCATGGATTAGGTAATCATCAGGGTTAGGAGTTGGACCGCAAGGACCGACGAGCGGTCCCATCGAACAGGACCCTGGACCGCAACAGTCGACCAGCGACTTCAACGGTCCAGTACTGAAGGCGTATAAAGTCACGGATATATAAGGACACAGTCATTACCACTAGATAGTATTTCCTTCATAGCTCTTCAGTTGTCAATCTAAGTATTCACCTCGAATAGCCTCACGGCTTTTGATCAGCACTCGAAGACAGGTCTTGATATTGTTACCCAGCACCTCTGCTACCGTATTGCTAACATAAAACCTCTGACTCCCCTACTTACTCACAGGTATTTAGTGTGATCATTACATATAGGCGATAAAGGAGAGCCTTGCGGGCTTCCAGTAAAAATGGCAACGTTGCTTTTGAGCTGGAAAAAGTGTTCGCGATTCCAGTTTCTTTCCTGTCCTTCCTCCTCAGTGTGGAATAGCACTTTTGCAGAAGATGGCCCGAGTGGAATGATAAATGCGATGTTGTGTTCCGAGGTATAGAGAGAGCCCTGTGCGAGCTCTACGATGCGTTTCTTAATGATGACTTCCGCTTTTCGTCCATCCTCTTTGAGCTGCGGTGACTGGGCCAAGTTAGCTTTGGTAAAAGCAGTGTAGAAAGAAGATGCTGACATGGTCTTGCAAAAATTGTTCGAGGAGCCTCTCCTGGTTGTCCGACCACGGAAATTCGTACAATTCGACACCCTCCGAAAGATCGCGTACGCGTTCCTTCGTATCTTCCCTTGTATTCAACTCCTCCGCAGAGTTCTACACCAGCGAGCGGATTGCTGTGGACGTATGGAACAGCTCAACATGCACCGTCATTGTCGGGTCGCGCTTGTGGCCTCGCAAGCGGGATGAGGCAATGGCGACATTGATGGCGGGACGTCGTTGGGCTTGGCGCCCCCCGCTTCGGGCGGCTGGGATCCCGGGCTGCGCTTAGCAGCCGAGGGTGGGTAGGACCCAGGTCCATCCCAGCTCCGGCCCGGGTGCTGGCTCCTTTTTTATTTGATAATTAGGTGGCAGCCGATCTTCAGCGTGTCCGGGTCGACAACGACATTTTGCTGAGACAGGTCGTTGTGGCAGAAAACATTCCTCCTGCTCAGAAGTCTTCAAGTGCCAGTGATTCTCCTCTGTGTGTCGGAGAAGTCGATACGCAGGAATGACGATCCCCGAAGGCCCCCCTAGTCGGCTAGACTGGAGCTTCTGGAGCGTCGCCAGGTGTTCCTCCAGCTCTCGCACAACGACCTTGTGCAGAAACCCTCGCTCATAGAACATGTTGTGCAATTCCGCAAGAGCTTGCCAGCTTGCGCTGGTTCCACTACTTGGTCCTGCGACTGCTATGCCTCTTTGAACGACGGGAAACGGACGGCGGACTCTGCGAACTCCTGGTACGCTTGGAAATGATCGCAGGCCTGTCAGTGCTGGTGCGTATGCTGGAGCTGGACGATGGGATCGACGTGAAACTCGTGGTGAAGCTCGGGGGTGGTTCTGTAACGGCAAGGAATGACTGAGGATCCTGACTACTGTCTCTTTGGTCATCCTGCAAGCAAAGACAATCAGTAAGATAGATATATCGATATAGAATAAGACTTAGTGCTACTGACCGACTGCTGTTGCTGGTACGGTGAAGAAACCCGTTGTCCTTTAATATTGTCTGACGTAGAGTGACGTTCAGTGGAGACAGCCAAATTCTCTTGAGCAGAGGCCAATCGGGTTTGATGCCTGGAATTGGCCGCTGCGATGAAAGTGTCTCGATGTTGTTTTGCCAGGTCTCGTGCATTCCTGAATGCTGTAGCTCCGCGACGGAAAGAGTCAACGTTACCCGTCATCCCCCATGTATCAACTTGCGTTATATGGTACTCTGGCCGGCCATCAGAGGCCGTTGGCGCAGTAGTATGGTATGCGAAGAGCTGAAGTTGTCCGTTATAATACGTTGAAGAGTAAGTATACGGCTGGCCATTATAGACTGGTTCCTCCTGGCCGTAGTTCTGCAGGCTGTATATAGCGCGGGCTCCAACGGCCCTATTATAGCGAGCTTGTCGCATTATAACCGCTGCTAAACCATCCGGGCCCTTAGCCTCCAGAAAGAAATTCGGCGCAATAGGCTTGTCTACCGTAGTCGAAGGGACGATATAACGACCGAGTTCGTTACGGACAGTCGAATCAAGTTATTCAGGCACTGCACTATAATAGATATCTAGCTTAGGTAGTATAATAGTCCCATCCGTTAGTGGATCAATATGGCCGAACACCGTATTCCTTGCGGATGGATAGTTGGCTACCCGTATACTAGCAATAGTTGGAATGACATCTGCCATTACATCGTCTTCGTCCTTTGCTTGAGCATTATTCTCTTGGAACGCCTCGAAAGCGCTATCCGAGAAGCGAGAGGGCGATAGTGATGGCCTCGGAATCAAAAGCGCTTATTTTACTTCTCCCAACTCCGGTTTTATTGATTTCCAAGTCGTGTGGATGCCGTTGTCGATTAAATGTTATTCGAATCTACGGTTGTAAGCTAAGATCGACTTCCTGCTCTTAATTATCCCCGACTTTATAATAGTTATTAGGTCGGTAGACTTAGTTACTCGGCTTTGAGACGAAGTGCTTATAGCGTTAACCGATAGGTGTTCCTTAGGGACGGTAGTAGGAGTAGGATATCTTTACAGGCTACGTAAGTCTGGTCCACCGTGACGTGCAAATCGAGCAAGGTCCCGTATATTTGCCGGAGTCAATGTTCGGGTGACGTCTAGTGCATACCCCGTTGGGGGCGGTGGAGGGGGAATGGAAGGATGTTGGCTACAAGTCCGCCGGTCGAGTTCTCGGAGGGAGTCGCGTTCGAGTGGAATGGTCGAAAGTCGGTCCCAAAACTCAGGTGGATACTGCCAAGCATAGTAATAGTCGAGGGAGGAATTGTCGTGTGCTATGGGATCTCGACCTGGTCGCTGGGCAGAGTGTTCGTTTGCCGAGGAAGGGTCTGTCCTCTGAGCTTTTATCGGTCGACTGTCTTGCAAGGGCTCGTGTATGCGTTGTCTTTTGCGATTCTGCGGCATCGCCATGAAGAATCTTGTTGCAAAATGCAATGAAGGGCAGCGGTGATTGAAGAGGAGTTGGTCAATGTGCTCGGGCTGATATTGGAGTGGGTTAAGCAGATGCATTTGTTTTGCCGCTGGTGACCCACCTGCATTAGCCGCATGCAGAAGCTGTCTTATCGCCCAATCAAAGCTTTGCGATAACTGAGACCGTGCATTGCCCAATAGTACAATATAAGGTCCCGCTTCAAAGCTTCACCGGTTGTAGTGCTGGCGAAGGTAATGTCGGATTCAGCTAGTGCAGTGCTGCGAACTTCGGAGGCAAGCCTTCTCATCGCTTCGGGGTGCTCGCATAGTAGATGTGTAGCGCTGAGAAGAGACGTTGCGATTGTCTCACTGCCAGCCAGGAGGAGCAGGATACAGTTTGCCTCGAGCTCATCCTTACTAAGGCTCTCAGTCAAGATAGTAGATTTAAACGCCGTTTGAATCTGCTTTTGTTCACTCTCCTGTGCATCTTTGATACCATTTTTGTCCCTCCGCACATCGTCTTGCTGACAGGGTGCATTTGCTGCATCGACGTCTTCTTTGCCGCGCATGGCGACGGACACGAAGTCCCATTCCCCCAATGCGAGGTTGCGCCCTAGTCTTCGGCTCACTTTCTCACTTATAAGTCGAATAAAGTCACCTTGTAATTTCAGCAGCCGCCGCGGTGCTAGAAGCGATACCAGCGCTGGTAGAGGCGGGTAGAAGCGAGAGACCATAACAAGAGCAGACAGCTTGAAGTGCGTCATGACCATTTGAATCCAAGGGTGGTAAGCTCGGCCCTGAAGGCATCCGAAGTCTTCGCTCATGGTAATATATCCAATAATGTCAAAGGTCGCAAAGTTGTACCACTGTTGCATATCGGCCGGCTGAGACTTAGCGAGCGAAGTTGCAGAACAGCTGTGATATGTCCGCAGCGCGGCAACGAGATGATTCGCATATGCTTGCACAATAGGTTCCTGAGTACGCGCAGCTCGTACAGAGAAAAAGTCGTTCTTGAGGAGCCGCCTTAGTCGCGAATGCTGATCATCAGAGGCGTCAAATAGCGATTCGAACGTCTGTGCATTGCGGTAGGCCTGATGTTTAGGGAAGCCTTTGTTAGATGCTTGTCCATTGTAAATATCGTTCCATGCACCATTGAGGCTGAACGAGAGTTCGTCGGGTGCAATGCGCACTACTGGACCGTATAAGTCGTGGAGCTCTTTGATTCTTAGATGCAGCCGGCCCTGCCATAGGTTCCATGCGTACGGCAGGCGTGATATCCCCCAGAGTCTTGGCCCAGGGAACCTATTGAGTGAAGACCGAAGACTGCTATAAAGTGTGCGAAAGATTCCATATAGCTAGACATGAATAGTTAGTTGGGAGTATAATTGTTGAAGAATGGGAATAATGCAAACCACAGTCACTGCAAATACGCAAAATCCATACCAGAGCATCAGCAACATCTTGACAGACATAGTAACGCCGCCAGGAAACGTTGGAAGCTTGTATGCAACTTTGTAACTCTCTGGTGTCCCGAAAACCACCGTCTCCTCATAAAATCGAAACTTGTAACAAAATTGTGGGAGGCCTGGAAGGCAGGTTGGTAGACTGGACATGTAGACGGAGCGTCCGCCGTCCGCAACCAATTGTAGTAAGCTTCACGGGCAACAATCAGCATAACAGTTTGTTAGGTAAGAGTCGCCCGTTTTCCGACTTTCGGAACTCTAATTGTAGCTGCCCCCCAAGCCTCTTATCCATTTTTTAAGATTCCTTAAGCCCGACTAAATGTCGTTATAAATTCTGATGCTTTCCTGGCCTGCGCTGCGTTCCTCAGGAGATGATTCCATGCATCTACTAGATTGAATTCCGTAATAGTCCTGAAATGTCGCTGCGGTGATAGCACCAATCTGCTTGAGAAAGGTCTCTTGCTTATTCAATTGGCAATCATAGTAAGCGACCTCTTTCCGTAGCCGCGAAATCATCGTAACCTGGTCGATATTCAAGCGCATTTGCTCATTAATATGCCGTTGCAAGATCCGGATTTCATTCTCAAGAACCTTGATCTCATTTGCTGTTGGCATTATATGTTGTTGTTCAGATGCCTCCATAGCTTGGCTGTGACCGACTAGGTTTTCGCAGCCGGATATCCATGTTGCTGGTGACATAGGGAGAGGTGGTCCCACAATTAACGGTGGTTTGTGTTGCCAGGTGTCCATATTTCTTCGCGCGGCCGAGACCTTCCTGGCAATCCAAGTATAAAGCTTATGTCCATCTACACGTCGGGGTAGCCGGCGCACATAGCTACAGACGCGATATACCTGGGTCCAATGGTCTGTAGCCGCCGTACTTTGAGTCCATCGAGACTGGTTGGTGTACATCGTCTGGTAAGCCATGTTTTAAAGGAGCACCTAACTGCTAAGTCGACGTACCCATAAGTGGCGCACACCCTTAGTGGCGCACCCACAAATAGTACACCGCTCTTTCAACCACCCAACTTCACTCGCAAATAACCTACTTAATTTGAATCCGATTAACTTTAAAACTTCAACACTTCTTTATTATAACATTATAAAGTTATATATTAAAGATCAGGTTATTGCAGCACTAGTGGCTATTCAGAATAGCACCTTAATCCGATAGGCCTCGAAAGAGTGGGCTATTCTAAGTACTATACTTCGGCATCGAATTTCTGGAAAACTACTACGAGAAATAGCTTACTAATCGAGATAAAGACTCTCGATCTATTAAGAGGATGCCTTAGCTAGTTGGGTTATTTCTTAGGCTAATTTAGGCCTTCCCCTAACCCATTAAGAGTTACGAATCTTTGCGGAAAGAGTTCTTCGGATTAAAGGGGACTTAATAATACTCGGAAGGCGTTAGGTTACCTTTTTTCTAAAGAGAAATCCAAGGCTAAAGACCTAAAGAAGCTTCCGGATAGACTTAAAGAGAGTTAATAGGGCTACTACTTAAGTAATTAAGTCTTAGTTCTCCTTCCTCGCACTTCCGGAGATTTAGCAGATTAAGCCTTTAAATAGGTGGATTATAGATAAAGCTAGTCTTATTAAAGGCTAAGGGGATAACGGACTAGTTCTTTAGAGTGCTAAATCTAGTTTAGTTAAAAGAAAAGACTCTGGATCTCGCCTTTAGACTTCTTTTATTAAGTGCATTCCAGCTAGTAGCTACTCTCTTCCTCTACTTGTTATTTTCAAGGGCAAATCAGTATAATAATAGTAGTTTCCTCGTTAAATGGATTAATATAAAGGTTAGCTATTTATAGCAACCGAAAACGCTTAGACTGATAATAATACGGTACTTAAATAGCTTTAAAAGGTGTTTATTCTAAGGACTTAACTAATAGACTTAATAGAGAGGGGATTACTTATCTTAGATAATTACGGCAGTTATATAACTATTAAATTTATATAGGAATACTATTAGAGTAATATATTATTGCTTTATTTACCTCCTTATACTTTACACGTCCTTTAACCTCTCGATTTAGTGTAATGATCACACTAAGTACCTGTAAGGGTGTAATGATCACACTAAGTACCTGTAAGGGCTTGATGCGTCAGAGGGTTTTATATTAACAGAACACGGTTAACGAGGTACGGTGCTTGAACAATGATAACGACGCTCTCTTCTTATAACTGAATCTTCGAGTAAGTCTTGGGTAGATAGATCACTAGCGGTAAGGCTATTCAATAGTAGGTCTAAAGAATACTTAGATTGACAACTGAAGAGCTATAAAGGAAATCCTATCTAAGGGCTGGCCGCCCTGCCTTATATATCCGTGCCTTTATACGCCTTTAGTACTGGCTCACTTGGCTCACTTAGTGATCCAGGTGATCCATCTGGCTGTAACCCTAACCCTTAGGTCACGTAACTGATCAGTCTTACTGATCCTTATATAAGAGAGTCTTATCCCCGCCTGTTATATTGGACAACGG